>VZTU01010340.1:1618-23135 GCA_013400835.1 Zapornia atra
CTACACAAGGTTGCCCAGGGCCCCATCCAACCTGGCCTTGAACACTTCCAGGGACGGGGCATCCACTACTTCTTTGGGCAGCCTGTTCCAGCACCTCACCACTCTTTCTGTAAAGAAAGGAGGGAAAGGAGGGAAGGGAAGAAGGTTCACAGAGGAGAACTGGAAGCATTTCTAGATTCTGAGAGGGTTGGAGATCTTCGAGTACTGGGTGACACACAGGAAAACTAGTCAGGATTGCAGGTAATAAAGACTACTGCTTTGTTAGTCCCACAGCTCATAAGACAATCTTACAATTAAAGCACCACACACCTGAATTTGTAATGTAAGATATATTTTTAAAAAAACATTTTTTTTACATCTGGTAACTGGAAACAAGTGTGGGGCTTGGGGTTTTGGTTGGGTTTTTTTTTTGCTTGTTTGTTGTTTTTTGGCTGGGTTTTTTGGTGGGTTTTTTTTTGGTGCGTGGGTTTTTTTTTAGTTGTTTGGTAGAGGTTTTTTGCTCAGATTATGTGATTTTGGTGAAGCTTTATAACACTGTAATGAAGATTTCCTTGAAAAGTCATATAAACCCTGCTGTGCAGATATTTCACTTTTTACAACCTAGCTACAATACTCCTCTCAGCCCCGGTGCCAATTTTTTTATGCAATGCTTGGTTTCAAGGCAGAATTCTTGTATGAATACAGACATTTATATGGCAGATGTTTCGTGTGTGTCTATTTTTTGTTTTCCTTTAAAAAACTGTGTTATGTCTATGCAAATTCCCTGTACTTCAATAATTTTGTTAAGAGCTGACAAATATGCTCAGCACTGTATCTTCCAATAGGAACAACACTCAAATATAGAGTGCACTGTCAGCAAGTTCTGCAGCACTTCGGGAGATGCTCCAAAATTTTTTGTTTCATTTTAAAGTTCATTAATTTGACAGATTTAAAATATATATGCATTATAAAACCCTGAAATTCAAGCCTTCATTAAAAAGTCTGTATCGCAGAGAATGCAATTTTGACAGTTCCCTTTATTTCCTTCAAGCTCACCATTAAGAGATAACATATCTATTCTTTTCTTAGACTTGGACTTTGATTTTATATGTTGAATCAAAAACAAATAAAAGCTTGGCACAAAGCATGCAGTAAGAGGATGTTTTGGCCCAATTTTATTTTGATTTTCCTAAATGACAAATAAAGTGTTACTTCTAGGGGACGGAATGGGAGTGGATTTCTGCATTGCTGAGTATATATATTGATCTCATAATATTCAGATGACAACCCATCAGAACCGTGTGACTATTTCAATAATGCAGGTAGAGACATTTGCACACTCCCTTGAGCAGAACAGCTGCATAGTATGCTACCAAAGTACTCTTGGCTTGACTTGTGGTTGTGATTTAACCCAGCAGGCAGCTAAAACAATCACACAGACTTTTGCTTACTCACCCCCTCTGCCCCAGTGGGATGGGGGAGACAATTGAAAATGGAAAAGAAAAAAAAAAACCAACCTCATGGGTTGAGATACAGACAGTTTAATAGGACTTAATAGGACATAATGATGATGATGTTGATAATAATAGTACTAATAACAGTAATACTGGAATACACAAAACAAGTGATGAACAGCACAATTTCTCACCACCAGAATTAAATGCTCCATAAGATCCCAAGCTGATTGCCTCCCGGCTCACCCCTCACTTACATATGGAGCATGACATCATATGGTATGGAATACCCCTTTGGCCAGTTTGGGTCAGCTGTCCTGGCTGTGTCCCCTCCCAGTTTCTTGTGTGCCCCTGCCTTTTCATTAGCAGGGCAGCATGAGAAGCTGAAAAGTCATTGGCTGCTTGGAACAACTAAAACTTCAGTGTGTTATCAATGTTATTCTGAAGAAAGCAGTTCACAAAGAAAAAACAGAGATGAAAGTCTTTCTGTTTAAAGTAACACAGCCTACTTCTCCTGGGTTCGGCTAGCATAGGGATAATTTTCACCTGAAGTTGGGAAGGGACACAGCCAGGTTATCCAAACTAATCTAAGGTAACTTGGACAGGTTACCCAACTAACCTCAGGGGGTATTCCATACCTTTTGTTGTCATGCTCAGTATAAAAAGGGGCTAATCAGGGAGGGACAGCGTGGCTTGGGGATGGTCTGACTTTGAGACAGCTCTGAGGTAAACAAGCTGAGTCATGCAGTTCAGTGAGAAACTACACTGTGTATCAGCAGTTTTGTATGTTGTTATAAATCCTGTTGTTGTTAGTTCCCCGTCCCTTTGTTGTTCCAGTAAATTGTCCTTTTCCCAACCCACAAGGTTTGACTTTGTCTCTGTCAAACCTTTCTCCCTGTCGCACAGTGGGGCAGGAAGAGTGGCCTCATCATCCTCAGCTGCTGGCTGGGGCTAAACAACACTACTACTGAAAAGCAGGAGACTCCCATACCTAAAAAGTGCAAGTGCACACTTAATGTCCCTTCCTAAACAACAAATGAAATGCAGGTGAAAGCAAAGGTCTCCTCCTCCAGGTCAAGTTGTTTCCTGGAATGAGAGCACCACTTAAAAATAAAAACATAAAATGTAACTACAAAAATAAAGCTAGATATCAAACTTAAATGTTTAGAAACTGCCTCCTTCACATGTATTTTGCATTCCTCCCCCAGCCACCACCAAACACTCTTACTTAAGTGCTGTATGAGTAATTCTGATCCTCTGGGTTGCCTGCAGTAGCTGAGATATGCCACAGACTGGGTTCAAATTACCTAATGCCTCCAAGTTATTCTTCTCCTTCCACAAATAGTAACTTACAATGGAAAAATTTCAAAATTCCAAGTAAAAGCTCTGCACTTGACAATGAACGTGCGAGGATAAGACAAGTCCAAAAAAACCCAGATTGTCATACACATCTAAACCTGCCAAATTTGCAGGTCTTTTAGAACTGGCATTTATTAGACATCTTTGAAGTTAGCATCCAGTTTACATTATATGAAATTAAAAATTGCAATGGTAACACATACTTAGAAGTATGCATACTGAGGCCATGTCTTTCTAAGCTAAGGCTCCTCTGCTATCCTCCAGATATAGGCAGATAAAAATATGAAGTCTGCTAAACCATAGTGGGGCGGGGCAGGAGGATGGATCAGGAAAGATATAGAAGCATATAATCATAGAATCATAGACTGCTTTGCGTTAGAAGGGACCTCAAAGATCTAGTTCCAACCCACTGCCATGGGCAGGGATACCCTCCAGTAGATCAGGTTGCCCAAAGGCTCATCTTAAACATGACCTTGAACGCCTCCAGGTTGGGTGCAACCAACACCTTCCTGGGAAATCTGCTCCAGTGCCTCACTGCCCACATACTAAGAATTTCTTCCTAACATCTAATCTAAACCTACTATCTTTCAGCTTGAAGACATTACCCTTTGCCCCTTACACTTCCTGATCAACAGTCCCTTTACCATTTTCCTGTATGACCCCTTTAAGTATTGTTATACTGTAATGTATGGTCTCCCTGGACCCTTCACTTCTCCAGGCTAAGCAAATCCAACTCTCTCAGCCCGTCTTCAAAGGAGAGGTGCTCCAGCCCCCTGATCATCTTTGTGGCCCTCTTCTGGACTCGCTCCAAAAGCTCCATGTCCTTCTTGTACTGGGGACACCAGAGCTGTACACAGCACTCCAGGTGGGGTCTCACAAGACTAGAGTAGAGGGGCAGAATCACCTCCCTCAACTTGCTGGCCATGCTGGTTTTGATGCAGCCCAGAACATGTTTGACCTTATGAACTGATGGCATACACTGTCAGCCCATGTTGAGCTTGTAATTGATCAGGACCCCCAAGTCCTTCTCCTCAGGGCTGCTCTCAATCCATTCTCTGCCCAGGCTGTAGTTGTGCTTGGGATTGCCCTTACCCATGTGCAGGACCTTACACTTGGCCTTGCTGAAATTCATGCAGTTTGCATGGGCCCAACTCTCAAGTCTGTCCAGGTCCCTCTGGATGGCATCACTTCCCTCCAGTATCTCAACCTCAACACACAGCTTGGTGTCGTTGGTAAACTTGCTGAGGATGCACTCTATCTCACTGTCCACCAAGGATGATGACTACAGAGCCATCCAGTCATCACTTATCAGTCTGTTAGACCATTCATCTAGGTCTATTTATTGCAAAGGGCACTGAGTCCTCATTTCCTGCATTTCAGCAAAATTACATGATCATTATGCAACTGCCTCAAATAAGACTATTTTTCACGTCTCTTCCAAAAGCTGTGCAGCAAATTGTGAAGTCCCATGAAGAGCAGACAGGTTACTATGGCTGTTCAGTTTCTTGGTATTCTTCTCAGGCTACCTATCCTAGATTCCACCCTCTATAGGCTTCCTTTTTGTGTCTGAGTTTTCCCAGAAGCTCCTTGTTCATCCATGCAGCCCTCTGGGCATTTTGCCTGACTTCCTTTTTGCTGGGATGCATCACTCCTGACCTTGGAGAAGGTGATCCTTGAACACTAACTTTTCTCAACACCCCCTCCCTCCAGGGCTTTGTCTCATGGTACTCTACCAAGCAGGTCCATGAAGAGGCCAAAGTCTGCTCTCTTTAAGCCCAGGGTAGCGAACTTGCTGCATGTACTCCTCACTGCTCTGAGGATCTTGAACTCTACCTTTTCATGGTCACTGCAGTCAAGGCTGCTTTTGAGCTTCACATCCCCTACCAACCCCTCCTTGCCAGCGAGAACAAGGTCCAGCATGCCACCTCTCCTTATTTGACCCTCTATCACTTGGAGGAGGAAGCTGTTATTGATGCATTCCAGGAACCACGTGGATTGCTTGTGCCCTGCTGTGTCCAACAGATACTGGTGTGACTGAAGTCTCCTGTTATGACTAGGGCTTGTGAATGTGAAGTTATTGCTATATATAGAGGGCCTCATCTGGTTGGTCTCTCTGCCTGTAGCAGACCCCCACTATAGTGTCCACTGTCCCTGCTCTCCCTTAAGTCCTGATGCATAATCTCTCAGTGGCTCCTCATCCATCCCCAGATGGAGCTCCATGCACTCTAGCAGGTCACTTGCATAGAGGATGACACCCCCACCTCATCTGCCCTGCTTGTATCCTTCTGTCCCAACATTCCAGTCACATAAGCCATCCCATCACATATTTGTAATGCCAATAACATCATAACCCTGCAGGCGTGTACATGTTTCTAAGTTCTCTTGATCGTTTCCCATGCTGTCTGTGTTTCAGTTGGGTCCCTGACAAAGGTGACTGACTGGTTGGAGTGGTTGGAATTCTTTTGATATACTTTACTGTTTCCCTGTTGGTTCCTATTACCTCAGAAGCCCCTGGCTCATATCTGCTAGACTTGTGTGTGTGATGTGGTGTGCCCAGTAAGTCTCTGAGCAACAGACCGAGGGCCCTCTCTGGCACTCCATGCCTCCAGCCTTAGTGTGTCACTGTACAGCTTGTCACAGGCAAGACAGATATTATCCCACTCCCCCTTCAAGCTTAGTTTAAAGCTCTGTCAATGAGCCCTACTAGCTGCTGAGCAAAGACCCTTTTTTCCCATTGAAGTAGCTAAGTCCCATCTGAATTCATCAAGCCTGGTGCTGTGTAGGCCATCCCATTGTCAGAAAAGAAAAAAAAAAGAGATTTCAAAGATGAAATATTACTCTGCAACACAATTCAGTGACAAGTTTCTTTGACCATTGTCTGTGTCTGAACAGCAACTAATCTCTGTGAGAAAAATTAAGTGTGTCTGATGACTCAAAGCAATCTGAGAGTATCACAACCCGTCCACTCGTATGATTTATGAGTTATTCCACTATGGCTTCTAGAAAGATGGTTAATAATAATAATAATGTTAGAACTGGTAAAGACCAATCAGTTAATCTATTTCATATCCTACCAATACAAGATTAATCCCCACAGTACTCTTTTTATGTTTTCATCCAAGTTAGATTTGAACTGAATAATCGTTGGATTTTCCAGCTCTGAGAAACTATTCCACAGCCTAATAGACTGATCTAGTTTTGCTTTTTTTTTTTTCTCCCAAATTTCTCTCTATCCATACTTTCATCTCTGCAGGACACCTTATATGCTGCTTCTTCCTATATGATTTTACAATGTTGAATTAGTCATGGATTGTTACTGGCTTCATCTCTGTCTCCCCTATTAGCCACCATTTCAGTCAGCTCAACAATTTTTTGTGCTTGATGTAACTCCATGCAGACAATTCTACATGTGTTTGGTTGTTTTTTGATTTTTCTGTGGGATTAGAATGTGTTTTACCTACATTTTCACGGAGCTATCATCAGTTACATTTTAGAACCTTTAGGGATTATTACATTATCTTTCAATCCCTATCAGTGTCCTTCTTTTAAATTCCATTAGCTTTAAC
This sequence comes from Zapornia atra, assembly GCA_013400835.1. Lineage (NCBI taxonomy): Eukaryota > Metazoa > Chordata > Aves > Gruiformes > Rallidae > Zapornia > Zapornia atra. Next base: position 7,977 of record VZTU01010340.1, read on the forward strand.
TTAGTCAGACTTCAGTTACCAAGCTTCCACCCAAGGCAAACTGGACCAAAATAATTTTGTTTCACAGACAGAGCAGGACACAAAGCTTCATAAACACATGAGGAGAAGTTCCAGAGGTATTCAGAAACACCTTGGTTTGAGAAGCAAGGTGAATAAGCTCTAACACTGTCTGAAATGAGTGTTTCAGCACCTAAAACATGCCCACTAATCTGCTACCACTGCTCAAACCATGCCTATGTCACCTGTGCAGCTCTGAATCCAGCACAAAAGCATGACCAAGGGAGAGGACTACATCTCTTAGGTCTTAGACATATTCAATGGGAAAAAAAAAAATCCTTTTTTCTCCATCTGGACCTCTCAGTCTTGAATTGCTTTCTGCACCAGACTTTCCAAAAGGACTACAAAGAGGTCTGTCATGAAGTGTGACTTGTGGAGTCGTGTGGCAACCTACTCTGGCCGCTCTGGAGATAGTCTGTGAATGTCCTTATGCTCTTTCCTATATCTCTGCTGGGTTGATATGGGTCTCAGGTACTAAAGGTAACACCATACTAGGCTGTATTTCCCTCCCTAAATGCACTGCCTCCCTAAATTTGGCCTTTATCACAAGGTTTAGCATCTTTATTGTTACTTGTGTTTGGCCTTCAAAATTTACAACACTTAAGCCCAACACTCAAAGTCAACTTCTTTTTAGCTACTGATAGAGATTAAATACTTAACTTCATTGATACCATGTTTCTCTCCCCACCCCACCTCCTCCTTTCCCTTTTATTTTTGTTTCACTGGTCAGACCTAGGTCCTTGAAAACTGTTTTTGGTTATACTATCACATGTCCAGGTAGGTCTCAGGAATGTTCCTTCAAAAGAGTTTCCTCACAACAACATACTCCTTCCTTTCCAATGACCAAATTATTTCCTTAATAGAATACCTTATAGTTTTAGGTGAAATCCAGATTTCTTTACTGTACCAAGAGATGTCCAATATCCATCAGCAGGGATAAATATTTCCCCATATTATTCACAGATGGATAGCATATAAATAAAGAATTGTGATGCATGCCCTTAAAATAAATGCTTTAATGTAAGTGGAGGAAAATATTAGAGAGTAGAGAGGGATGAGGGATGATCTATTTCACATACTTTGTCTGCACCTCAGAGTCAACTTTTACAATTCTTTGGCAAGTGCAAACTGGGAAGAATAGCAATATTAGGTGAAAGAAACCTAACTAGGTACTTGGGACTACATAATAAAGGCAGACACACCCCATAGGTTTTGGCCTAGAAAAATTTAATCTGCTCTTTATATGGGATATCATAGAATCATAGAATGGCATGGGTTGGAAGGGACCCCAAGGATCATAGATCTCCAACCCCCCTGACACAGGCAGGGCCACCAACCTCAGGCCTGGATCTACACAAGGTTGCCCAGGGCCCCATCCAACCTGGCCTTGAACACTTCCAGGGACGGGGCATCCACTACTTCTCTGGGCAGCCTGTTCCAGCACCTCACCACTCTTTCTGTAAAAAACTTCCCCCTAAGATCTAATCTAAACCTTCCTTCCTTTAGTTTTAATCCATTCCCCCTTGTCCTGCCATTATCTGCCCTTTTAAAAAGTCGAATCCCCTCCTGCTTATAAGCTCCCTTCAGGTACTGGAAGGCTGCAATGAGGTCCCCCCGCAGCCTTCTCTTCTCCAGGCTGAACAAGCACAGCTCCCTCAGCCTCTCTTTGTAGGGCAGGTGCTCCAGCCCTCTAATCATCCTTGTGGCCCTCCTCTGAACCCTCTCCAACAGTTCCACATCTTTCTTGTATTGGGGGCCCCAGATCTGGACACAGTACTCCAGATGGGGCCTCACGAGGGCAGAGTAGAGAGGGACAATCACCTCCCTGTCCCTGCTGGCCACCCCTCTTCTAATGGAGCCCAGGATCCCATTGGCCTTGCGAGCTGCAAGAGCACACTGCTGGCTCATGTTAAGTTTCTCATCCACCACAATCCCCAAGTCCTTCTCAGCAGGGCTACTCTCAAGAAGCTCTTCTCCCAGTCTGTATCTATGTCTGGGATTCTTCCGACCCAAGTGCAACACCTTACACTTGGCAGTGTTGAACCTCATTAGGTTCCCCCGGGCCCATCTTTCCAGCCTGTCAAGGTCCCTCTGGATGGCTTCCTTTCCTTCTAGGGTGTCAACCACACCACTCAGCTTGGTGTCATCTGCAAACTTGCTGAGGGTGCACTCAATTCCATCATCGATGTCATTGATAAAGATGTTAAAGAGCACCGGTCCCAAGACAGACCCCTGGGGGACACCGCTTGTCACCGGCCTCCACCTGGACATAGACCTATTGACCACCACCCTTTGGCTATGGTCTGCTAACCAGTTTCTTATCCACTGGATGGTCCACCCATCAAATCCACATCTCTCCAATTTAGAGATGAGGATGTAGTGGGGGACTGTATCAAAGGCCTTGCACAAGTCCAGGTAGATGACATCAGTTGTCTTCCCTTTATCTACCGATGCTGTCACTCCATCATAGAAAGTCACCAGATTGGTAAGGCATGACCTTCCCTTGGTGAAGCCGTGCTGGCTGTCCCAGATCACATGCTCTTCCCTCATGTGCTCCAACATGTAATCCAGGAGGATCTGTTCCATGATCTTCCCAGGCACAGAGGTGAGGCTCACTGGCCTGTAATTTCCTGGGATATACTAGGTTCATCTACAGTGTTGTAATCAGAAGCTGATGTGGTTGAAAAATACCCTGGCAAGAAGTGATGCCTGTTTGGCATCCCAGATATTTCCATAAGCACTTAGCACCTGCCCAAAGCAGAGATCAGGCATGTACAGCCAGCATGGGGTAGGAGAATGGACTATGCAAGTCTGGATTTAGATTGGTTCAGGCTACCGTGAACCTGCATTGTTGCTTGAAAGAAAAGCTATTTTTCTACATTTTGCTGTTTGATTTTACTGTCCCACCCTCGCCTGGATTTATTTAGATCAAGGACGAGCCAGTCTTCTTCACTTCCAAAACCTCATGAAGCAGTAATGAGACTGCTAATCTCTAACAAAACCCGGGAAAAGCCCAAGCTTTTGTCTACCCATTTCCCATGACACTGTAAAAAGAAAAGTCTTTCTGCATATGCTAGCCTGCTCATATGCAAGTGAACAGGAGGAGAATGTGAGAACAAAGTCTTACAGTCAGTAGTTAACTAGCTCACAAAACAGGCTACTTTATCCTTTAGTCCTAACCCAAGGTAAAGAAACCTGTGTGCCCACATAACACTACTAAGTATTGGAACTCTATTCCAGACGCTTAATAAAAACATAGCAGGGATGTCTGTTATGTGTCTGCCTTCCACAGATTTTCAATAACACTTAAAAGCTTAACATCTTTTATGCTTTTGAAACCATTCTTAATAAAATAACATTAGACCTTTCACAAATCTGTCACTTTCTGGGCCACCTTGACCTCGATCAATACACTCCTGTTAACTGTTATTATGTGCTGTTCACAGGTTCTCCATCAGTACCTTGTTGAAATGGCAGTTTTCAATGTGACAGGCCTTTTGGAATTAATTTTCAAGTATGATTTTAAGAAACAATGTGTCAAATGCATTATAAAAATCTCTGTACTATAACACCTATTTAATTTTCTTTATTCACTGCTTGTTTTGTTCAGTTCAAGAATTCTAGTTTGCTCTACATGATTTAACAGAAATCTTTGGGAGTATTCTTAAAAAATAAATGTTCCAAAATGGATCAACAACTTCATCATCTAACACTTGTACAATGAACATATTTACTGTGTGAAATGTGCATGTAATAATTTTAGCATAATTTAAAATTCTTGATACTGATGTGACATACCAGTTTCCAACCTTTATAATTTTCCATTATATGCTGACAAACCCCCCCATGATTTAAACTGTGTTGTCTTTTCCACCTTTCTTTCTCCTTTGCATTATCAAATCTATTTTTATTTCTTCATATACAATATATCCTGCAGTCACCTTTAGTTCAACTACATGGCATATAGCATCTATAGCATTAGTTGACACAGTGGTATTAGTTGACATGGTGGTATTGGACAGATTGTTGGACTTGATGATCTTAGAGGTCTTTTCCAACCTTATAGATTCTACAATTGATCTATTGAATCACTTCTTATAAACAATGTGTTATGCTACTTCCAGTGAATCAAAGAATTGCACAAATAATCTTCAGTATTGTTTCCTAAGATAGTCTCTTTGCAATCACTTATTAAATGAAAATTGATTTTCTCATATTCCTTCAAGAAATCAGAACCTTCACACAGTGTCAATCTATCATGAAGCATACAGGCAGGACTGGGAAGCACTGTATCAAATTGTCTGGTTTAGCAGATGAGGAATGAGATTTAGTTGCTTAACACAGGCAGCTAGTGTTGTAGCCTCTCCTGCATGGCTTCCAGCTGTCAACCCACAATGGCACTCGTCTGTAGGTTCTCTATCATTTATGCTCAAGATATTGAAGATATCTTCAATAACCCTAAATGCCTGAATGCACAAAAATTACAAGTTGAAGAAACTAAATCCCATTTAGAATATTTATCTGTTATGCTAAAGACTGTGAAAATACAAAAAGGCTCAATATTACCATTACTAATATGTACCTGTTTTAACTCTTCTTGATCAATTTATTAATGAACTAAATCTTAACATGTTAATTTCTTAGACCAGTTACAGATTAACCCATATCACACACACACACAAAAAACCCACAACCAACCAAAAAAAAAACCAAACCCTAAGAATTAATCAGTAAGCCAGTTTTACCTCACTGAATCTCTCCTGTCCCTAAGTTAGCACAGTAAGATGGGACTCAATGCTAGAAACAACCTCCCAACACAAATATGAGTTAAGAAAATCCTGAAAGAAAAAGTATCTCCAGAAATCTTATTAACCTAAAAATTGAGTTTGTTTATTTGTACAGGAATTGCATTTCCTTTAAAATAGCCTATACTATATGAATTTGTATTCATATTTTCTCTAACTTTACAAAACACCACTATATGGGAGGCCATTTTAGTTCCCCATTAAAATCTGAAAATATATGTTCTGAAAGAGAATAACAAAACCTGTATTTCCCTATATTCTTCCATAGAATTTTTGGAGATGTTAGCAAAATATGTTTTCAACTTAGACATTTTACTCCAAGCTATTCTTGAAATAATCTGTGGTCTCTTTTCAGGCAGTGCCAATCACTAAACATCAGTGGAACCAGTATTCAGGACAGAGGAAAGCACCTAATGTCTTTAAGGTGGTTCAAATTTCTGCCAGCTCTTTTCAATATGAACTTTATAAAAAATCACAGTATCTTTTATAGTGTTTTAGATTTAGGACTTGAAGATCAGCTATTTGCAACAAAGAAGCCTATTTTGATAAGGTTGCTGGAGAACAGAATGGGTAGGTTTCATTATATTGGTATGACAAAGGAGTGCACAGCTTTGAAATGACTATGTTAGTTGAAGCAGTGCTAATGCATATTAGCAAAGAACTTGCAAATTACAAAGAACAGAATGGCCCAAATCTATTTGGGTTTTTCAGCTTCATGAGGATTTTACTCTATTTAGCTTCCTCAGTACATGAAAGACTTAAGACAAGGGGCCACGAAGACCATCCCACCAGTCTACCTGAAAGATTGCCTTATATTACCACAAGAATTAGTAATACCACTTTTAACCTGAGAGAGTCAAAACATTCAACTCACGTGCTAACTTGCTTGGAAATGAACAGAAAGGAATCTAGTTCCAGTACTGCAACAATGAATCACTTGTAAATTATGTTGCCTTCTGTAGACAATTAGAGCAATGGAAATTTTGCTCAGAACATAATCATGTCTTAAAAGCCATGGAAATAAACAACAGATTGAATCTAGGTCTTGAGGTACCTACCCATAGAAGTGTACACTGAAGCACATGTCTATGACATGTCATGAAGTGGTATTTTCTCTTATAATTACTGCTAGTACTACTGAGAAAATGTAAAGTTAATATAAAAATATTAGAAGGCTCAGTTAAAGGATTGGACCATGACTAAGACTGATCCTGTAGATATACATTTACATTAGAATGAGACGTTAATTATGAGTAATCTAGTTCTGGTAGTTCACATGTACAGTCACACATCCAAATATCATGACTTTTGATCTTAATATCTGCATAAGCTATTCTGCAGAAGGTGTTAATGTTCTACCCTTTCTCAACCTGGTATATAAATGTAAAAGGTAGAATTTTTGACATATAAAAGGTATTTCAGGCTAGCATCCAATTATATGGTAGTGATCTCAGAAAACTTTATTCAATTAGCAATTTCAGGACCACCCTACTGAGACCTGAGTTACTTTTAGAGGACTTTGTGATGCATAGTGCTTGATAAAGCACCACAAAGCTCTAATCAGCTGACAGCAGGAATGAAGAATATAGATGATTCTTAGTGACAGTACGAATAGTGGTTTTCTTGAACCATATTTCTAGAAATCCAACAAGAAATTCAGAGTGAGCATGTCTGAGGATGATCTGCAAGACAATCAAGCTGAGTTAATGATTGATTTCACCACATAAGTGCATTGCTAGAGCCCTTTCTGTTGCTGCTAAGATCTCTCTGAAGGCAGTGGCAGGCATGCCATCATGAAGGGGTCCACATAGAAAAAGAGAAGACAGAGGAGACATTCATTGGGACTTGCAACTGTGCATGTATACGGACTTCAAATCAAAGATGTGCTCCTGGTCCCATGGCTTAAATATAGCCAAAGAGTCTGATTCCCAAATATTACAGGCTATGAAAGACAGAAAATTCAGGTTCATAATTTCCTGCTTGTTTCTAAAAGCTGTTCTTTGGGTTGGGATGAGGGGATACACCAGCCTCTTGAAAAATGTCCTCTGTGATCTTGGTCTGTTCCTGTTACAGTTAGGACAGTGAGGGAACTTGGTAGATGAATTGCTGACAAGTGGATTTAATGTATCTGTTTCATAAGTTGACCACTTCTGACAAAGGGGAAGAGGGAAACTTAATTTGGCATGGCATGCATGCCTGCATCATTCCACTGCTATGATTTGGTGCTGCCTGAAAGCTTATTTTGGTGGGCATTGTGTCCTGGAATGACACAGAACTAGAACTGGCGAGATGTCAAAAAACTTCCAAAAACAGCTTAACCAAGTAAAATCAGTTGACCTGTGGAGATGTGAAATGTACATTTAGAAACAGAGCTGGAATGTAGGTGAGGCTACAGGAATGCAAGGGTTATGTGAATATCTAACAACAACATGAATATCACCAAAAAGGACATTTATAAATAACAGTATTTTTATTTTTAAGTTACTCTGAATTTCTGAACCTCTTCAAATATTAACTCAGGACTCCCAAATTCACTAAGGCAGGCAGCTAAGGACTGTTAAACTTATTTTAACTGCTGGGGAAACTGAGGCAGAGTGTTTCAGTGACTTACCCAAGGCCACAGAGGGAGTCACTGTCAGAGCCGGGATTAGAGCTCAGGAGATTCTGGCTCCCAGTCCCAAGCTCAGACCACTAGACCATGGCCTCAGGACATTTCCAGCTGGTCTTCAGTCTAAAAAAAAGGTAAATTCTCAAGTATGTTACAAGTATGTAACATATATATATATATATTTCTCTTTATTTTAACTGTAATGGTATGAATGAGAACACATTGCTCTTAAGTCAGTGATGAAAAGTAAACCAGTACCTTTTATCTGAGTTAACTTTATCATACATATGTGTATGATAAAGCTCTGCAGAAATATCTTGATTTAAGCTGCAGCCAATGCAAACAGCTATTGTATTTTTCAGGGTAAGGAACAAATTGCCTTTCCAACCCAGCCAGCATGTCATTTATATTAATGGCAAGGAATGTTAAGTTGCTCTGTGTGTAAGTAAACTCTATTAAGTAAGTCACGTCCCTTGGTGAAGCTAGATCCTTAGTAAATTTTACTAGCTAAGCACTGAGCTCCATGTCAGAGTAATTACACCTTTTATCCACTGTGAGCTCTCTCTTAGCTTCTTCATACTCCTTAATTTCCCACTTCAGCTAATTTAGCAGTAAAATCACAAAGGTTTTAAAAGGTTAGCTACCGAGGAACTGGCGCATGAATGTTCTGTTAAGCTCCATGCATTGAAATCACATCATGTAGAAGAAGGAATTAATTAAGTAACAATTAGGTAGTGATGGATCATTGACAACATATATACACTTTGGTTCTAAAATTAATCTCCCCTGTAGATCCAATACATTGTGTATCTTCTCGTCTATATGCTGGCAAGAGCTATACTTGAAATATAAAATGGACAGGCCCCTCAGCAATATTTTTTAAGAAAGGCATATTTTCTGGCACTACTGAAACTGCATACTATTTTAAAAATCATATAGCTTCATCTTTTTTTAAAGACTTGAAAGAATAATGAGAATAGCAAAAGGAGAAGAAATCTTTTAAGGCAGGTGATTTTAAAGTGACTGTGAGGACATTTGTTATATGAAAGTACTTAGTATGTTGAAAGTGCTAACAATTGTGTAGTATTCTCTTGCTATCTTCTTTTACAAGTTGCCACATTGTTTCCTTGTATTGACAGTCAGCTGCTTAATACATAGATTGGCAGTTAGCCCAGTCAACCCTCAATTCTAAAAGCTTCTTAGGAGATGAAAAATCTTTGGTTCATTCACACCTTGTAGAAAGGATGACAGGGCAGAAGTGACATCCAGATCCATTTAGAGTATACTTTGAGTCTGATTTCCCTTTGCCTTGCACCTTGCGTAGTCATTTACAGCAGTGCAAAGTGAGCACAAAGCAGATATAAAACACTGCTACCCGTGTGAGGAGAGGATTCTGATTTGGTTGCATTATTTCCAGAGGTGATCACAAAAAGTGCCAGGCAGTGAAAAAAAATCTGTCTCTGCATAGAAAGACTAAACAATTTTGACACAAAAGAGAAAGTAGCAGCATCGTTTTCTAAACACTTTACAGAAATCACGCTTTTGCTTTGGAGCAAGGGGTATTTTCCTTTGCTGTTCACCTGGTTCTTTCATAGAAAAAGTACTAAATGTTACAGTCATCTACAGAAAACAAATCAAATTTCTTCCTTTTTTTGATACAAACATATTTAACAGCAAGCCCTAGAGTATATTCTCACCTAAGAAGGAACTCATGCCCTACATAAGATTAGTTTTACCTTACCAAGTGCTACTTCTAAACCCAGTACTGAAAAAGTTACACTTCTTCACAACCTCCTGGAATCAATGTAGAAATTGGTATTATCACAACAGCTGGTCTCAGTCCATTAGCGTTCAGTACTGTTCTGGCTTTAGTATGGGTAGCAAATGACTGTCTTAGTATTTACCCAACAGTGATATCTCTGTTATATGACCTACTGCCAAATATCTTCAAGAAACAAACTAATATTAGCAGGAAAGGCCTTCAAATATTAGATTAACAAACGTGTGTTAACAAAATTGATTATTAACAAATTAAAGGCACAATCTGGCTGTTGCTGGCGATGTGGTCAAGAATCGTTTCTACATAACAACAGACATTTAGTGTATAATAATTATTCAATATGTTTGGAAATTTATTTTCTCAGACTACCTGTCAGCCATTTTTTCTGGCTTTTTCCTGCCAGAAATCCTTCCTGTTACACTTAGATGCCATGATGGGCCTGGCAACTCACATTTGTTGATTAGGAGCAGAAATAGAAATTACTTGACTGCATCAGCAGCTGTTGCCCTAAGAGTACTGCTAGAGTCAATAATGTCTCTTTGTGTTTATGTTAGAAAATGTCTTTTAATCAGTGAGGCACTTCATAGAGTCATCCTAAAGCATAGTTTCCAAACCTATTACCATTGTCCAAAGCCTACCCTTCAACCAAGTAGTTAAAGAACAAAGGAATATGATCTTTTCTTAATTATTATTATTTTAGCACTACTTTATTATAGATTGTGTTTCTTGGGTTTTGTGTTTTGTTTTGTTGTTTTGTGGTTTTGTTTTCTTTTCCTTTCCTGTTGTTTTTCCCCCTTCCCCTTCTGTAGCCAGTGTTTCTTTAAGTATTCTGAGTTGCTAGTCTGGCTTGACTGAAAAGTACTGTGTGTTTGTTGTGTGTCTGCATGTATGATACCAACTGTTGAAGACTGCTTGATGTTAGATGAGGGCTTATGCTCAGAACTGTTCTGCAGTTGGCTCTCTGGCAGAATCTCTCCTCACCAATGACAATGATGTCTCTGTGTGGGGGAGTGTCTGTTTTATAATATTGCACTTGCCGTGGCCCTAATTTTACTGATGGGCCATGATTATGGTTTCATTTACGTTAATCAAAATCATGAGTCATTCCATTCATGTCAATAGCATTAAAGAGCTATACAGTCAAGCACAAGTTCAAAATCAGGCTTCTGGTGTTTAATCTAAAAGGATATCTGAATCATTTCATTAAAGATAGATACTGAAGGATAGATCCTCTGCTTACTTTGCATTACTCAATCATGTCATTAGCATAAAACATCAAATAAAGATCTATAATGACAGCTGGCAATATGTCACAGTACATGAGTTTTCTGTTTACCTTGGATACAAAAGATACCCCTGAATTAATGAGATTTAACATAATATTTCAAGTATGACAAAGTTACCATTTTAGGTCTCCTTGCCCTTGGAAGTTGGCATTAATATTTCAAAAACTTTTCTCCCCCTTTTTTTTTTTAAATTGTCTCTTCTATATAACTTGAGTGAAAAGATCTAAAGACAAACAATATTTAAGTAAGATGTCAGAAACTGAGTTCAGTTTTATAGCCCTGTCCATAATGAAATATGTCTGGTAAATACAGGAGCATCAAAACAGTCATCACAATTAATAAAGTTGGTTTGAATTTTTTTTTTTTAGGCATCTCATAAAGCACTATCAAACCTTCCTACTTCTTAAAAAGGTGAAAAACGTGTTAATTTTCCAAAATATAGTCATTCTAAAGCAATAAAAGGTTTTGTACTGGTGTCTGTCTCCTGCTCAGACAGAGCAATTGTACAGGGGATGATGGGCCTTAATTTAGTCCTCACTGATAAGTACTTTTAAGACTAAATATTCTTGAAATTGCACTTACTTAAATTACACTCAAGCTCCATGTAAATCTAAAAAAAGATTATAGGAGGGAAAATCATTTCAAGAGGTCTAGCAAGATATCAGAATATTGCTCTATTATATCTCTTCAGATTTTTTTTTCCATTTTTGAAGTAAAAAATTATTGGCATTTGAGAACATTTTCTAGAAATCTGTTTGATATATTACAGGCCCTAGAAACTATTCCTGTCATATATACTCTCAGTGTCACTACAAGCACATGACCCAAGATGCCAAATCAGAGAGTTTAGGGTTTTATCAACAAACAAGGACCAAAAGCAACTGAAACAAGGGTTCTTTGACTATGTTTTCTATAGGTCTCACTGATCATCTATCTCATTAAAACTTAAAGAACTGTGCAACTCACTTTTCCAGTACAGTGGGAATAGCAAAAACAATTTCTCCCCAATTCCCAATAAAAATTTTCTTTTCACCCTGTTAGACCATATGCTTGTTCAGTTTTCTACCCTGCATTTCCTCAGCAAAGAAAGTTCTTATACAGTGAAGCAATAAGATACTACTGTCTTCAGGCTGAATATATATGTTAGTTAAACCACTGGTACCTTTTAAGAAAACCTTGAAATAATTTCCATTCGCAGCACCTGTGGGAACTACACAATTTTCCTGTCTTTGTGATAACATTGCTGTGAATTTCAGGATGAATACTTGGGCACATAGCTTAATTATAAGGCCCCAGACTTTATGTATCCTCAACAAAAACAATTAGAAATCTCACTCTTTGTTTTTGAATAAACTAAAGTGAATAAGATACTAAAGAAATATATATACAGAGAAGTGACCTACCGTGGTTGTCTTTATCCGTCCTCCTGGTTGTGTACAGGTCCAGCCTGATTTATTGATTAGCAAATCACAGCCTTCTCCTTCTAAACATGGAAGCATTTCACACCATTGTTTTGTTTTGATAATTCGTGCTATGGAACAGAAAAGAAAAAAAACAAAACACAACCAAAACCAATTGGCAGGAGAATTCGCATTTCACTTATCTCTAAACACTTTCTCATTTGAGTTGTCTATTTTCATCATCAGATAAAGCAGTCATAGGTTATGATGGAGACAGCCCTAGGCAATTTACAAAATTATTTACAACACCTGCTGTGTCAACAAATTTCATAATAAAAATAGAACGGAAAACCCAACAATCAAACAAAAGACAGCTCTGTTGTAAATCAAAAGAACATAAAACTTAGCTAATTTTCTAATTTCATGGTCCTTACAGTCAAGGAAGTAATGTTGGGGGGGGCTAATAACTGAAAACTTAACCTCCTAACTAATCATTATGGTAGTCTAAAAGTGACCTACAACCATTGATTAGCCTCTGTATTCATCTGAGCAGACACTCCTTATCCTGAACTGCTTACAGTGCAAATAGACATGAGGCACGCAGCGTAGAGAGAAAGGCTATAATAAACAGGTAGAGAGGTCAACATAATGACAGCAATTGCAAAACTCTGTGATACTTGCAATGGCAGGAACCTAGTTAGGGGCAGGAGCTAGGAACGTAAGGAGGACAGGTGTTGAATGAAGTAAAGGTTGGGAAATCATGGAGAAGGAGACTATGAGTAAAGGTAAAAAAAAAAAATGGAACAAACTTCCTGTTACTGTATCACTACAAGGAACAGGAAGTCTAGTCAGGAAGGACCCTAGCTGTCTGAAAGGTGGTGCATTTTGTGCGTTGTGGCTTCTTTTAATGCTTGCAACTTTGCTAGATGGTCCTGCAAGGACACACAGCAAGTAGTCTTGGATCAACAGAGCTCTGACTAACTTGAAGTAAATGCAGAGGAGTTGTAGGGAGAGATGCAAGGCACAGAGAAAAAGGGGCTTTAATTCCTGTAGACTTCTTTCTGGATTATAATACTTCTTTTGAGTTCACCTCTGTAGTATCTGGGTTTCTCAGTGTAGAGTATTAAGCAATATGAGTTATATCTAATTTTTCATTACTCTTTCAGTCTTGCCCTGTAGACAAAAATTGTAGGGTTGAGTGTTAGTTTGGGATGTTCTTTATAAAACACGCATACGGAGATGTGCTCACTTGCATGGTGCCATATGTTTGTGCTAAACAAGCTAAGCCCTCTCCTCCCCCCCCCACCCCCCAAATTATCTTTTGCTCAGCCTGTGAGGCGTGCAGTCCACAGCAAATGGTCCTCAGTTCCTTCAGAGATCATCTCTGCAATCTTGAGTTAGACTTTAGGAAAGCTTCACCCCCTGAATTTGTACACGAGTGTCTTAAGATTCAAGGGCAGAGCAAGTTCCACATACAGGGACACAGGTCATGCCTTCCTCTATGTTGATGCGTGACACAGATACACACAATATATCTTAACAGTCACGAGCCCAACCAAAAGAGAACTACAGGAGAAATACTTAGCAAGATAAGTGTACAATAAGCTTCTGATCCTCCAAATTAATTTTTGGTCCAAGCAGCTTAAAAGCAAGCATGTATACCCAGGGGTAGTTGTACTTTTTATGCTCACCTGAACGTGTGATTCAGACTTCCTATGCCCCCGACTTCCTCTGTCTGGAGCTACTTAAGAACACAATTCCCAATGCCACTGGATCATGGCAAGAAATAGAAGTGTAATTTAAAGTCTTTTAATAAAATCCTTTCCAATATTTTGACATGAAACAACTTTTGTCCTCAGTCCCGCTACAATTCTTGGTAAGCTCTAGCAATATAACGAACACTGAGTTCTTTCAGTGGAAGCTCAATCGGAAATTCATAGTAAGATTTTCATTATATAAAACACTTTAGCTCCCAAATGCCTACATAGGAATTTGCACTGTTCATTAGGCAATATATATCTATCACTGGAGGAATAATTCCCAAACAATTTTCATAACTACAATTTTTTGAAGCAAGTCCACAAAGTTTTTATAGCATGTAATATACAGAAACCTGGATTGTGCTTGGGGTCCATAGCTAATGCTCTACTGAGAACTGGATCATATCAGTTTTCAAGGCTAACATCTCCTATGTAACAGATAATAGCCTCATCCTTCCAGGGATGCAGCTCATTGCAGGCTTTACAGAGAGAGCTCAGTAAAACTGTTAACACCAAACATCACCATTTGCATGCATATAGTTTGCAATTCACGTATCGAAATGGCTATTTCTATCAATGTTTCAGCAATATGAAGGATCTCTGAAAGACTGAACAGTCAGTTAAACTCAAAAACGTGTAGTAGATTGCCTCTACTATCTCCGGTGGGAGGTTTTCCTGGAAACATACCTTGAACTAATCTTTAAAAAACTATTTCTCTCCTCTGTGAATTACTCTCAGTGTTTGCTTGGTTGCTATCTCAGAATGCAGCTATAGGTAATATCACAAATATATGGAATCCTTGCTCTGGGTATTGGCTGTATCCACACAAATTTAGAACACACCGAGAGTATTTTACAGAACATAAAGTCTGAAACATTTCTGTGTGAAGTGTATAGACTACCTCATGCATTTAGGCCTTGAGAATCGAAACAACTTATTTTGCAGGCAAAAACCACTCGGCTCGTGTGGTTTAAAGCAAATCAGTATCAAAACGGTTTATTAATTTATTAATAACACACAACCAGCAATAAAGAACTGTAAGTGCAGGATCAATACCAGAGATACAAACACGTAAACCATAGCATTAGACACAAAATGTTCATAATCGGTTGGAATGGCTGAACACCCCCTCAGAACCAATCCCTTCTGACACACACACTCGCACCCTGCTCTCCCATCCCCCCCGCTCCGGTTGCAGCGTCACTCCCACCGCCCCAGCGGTGCGGCAGCCCCAGCGGTGCCAGGCACACCCCTCTGCAGGGCCCCGGCGTGGCGCCCGTCCCGTCCCTGCCAGCGGGTGAGGGAGCCCCGGGGGAGGCAGAACTGCCCGGCCCGCAGAGCCGAGTCGGCAGCACCCACCTGCCTGCCCACCCCGCCACCTTCCCACACCGCCTCCGGGGTCTCTCGTCCCGTTACAGATCTTCACAATTGTTTGATGCAGCTTTTCAACCTGACCGTTCCTT
>VZTU01010340.1:23143-52584 GCA_013400835.1 Zapornia atra
CCGCCCACCCACCCCCAGCCCTACATCCCTACATCCCTACATCCCTACATCCCTACATCCCTACATTTCCGCTCCTACAGGCCTCCTTTTCTGGGCCGCTTAACACAAGTCGTCCAGGTGGCACCCTCAGGCTTAGGTGTACATGGAGGCCTGCTCACGGACGCCCGCTCACGGAGGCTTGTGCAGACACACTGCTCTGTGGTACCTGTGCAGCCACAGTTTTGAAGGGAAGGCCATGCTCCTCTCTGTGGGCCTGCACCTGGGTTTGCATCTTCACTTTTCAGTTTGTCCATTATAGCAGAGCATCACTGCGAAGCTAAATGCATAGCATCACTGCGAAGCTAAATGCATAGCATAGGGAGCAAAGTATGCAGCTATTTTACCAGCCTAATATCAAGAATTTCTATCAGTAATTGAAACTGAGTTACACTAGTCAAAGCAACGGAACACAATGTATTTCCTGAGGCAGTATAGTTGCCTTTTTACTGTGTATATTCACCAGAGGTGAAATTCAGCTCTCTGCAGACAAGACAGCAAAAAGCCTATCAGATTCTTCAAATCCACTCCAAGCTCCATTATAAAGAATTAAGTGGCACTTAAATGATACATAGGCTTTGTGCAGACCTTCTGCAAAGAACCGATTTTCATCTTAAGAATCTGAGCTGACACTACTTTGCATCTCCTCAGAAGGGCTGTGCCCCTTCACTTAAACTGAAGTTAATAGGAACCGACAGTGCTCAGCACAGGGTAGGAATTGCTTTCCTGGGTAATGCCATTTGAACTGGAGAACTAATGGAGTCTATCCAAGGGGTTTTCATACAAGCAGTTCTGAGGTGTTGCAGGCAGGCAGAGCTTGTATCAGCAGGTCGCAAAGCTACCCACAAAAGCATTCTCAACTGTTTTGTAAGACAGGGCAATTTGCAATGGATTTCCAGTTATTAGTAAAAATAAATAAATTCTCTGTACATGATCAGTACAGTCCAATTTACGACTGTTAAACGAGTAGTGTTTCAGAACACCACAAGTTATTTCCTGCTAAATGCTGCAGCTAGATATGTTTTGTCACTAAGCTTCTCACCTGGTTCTCACCTGGTTTAACATCATATACATATAATTTCTATATGTAGAAACACTTTCCTATAGAAAATCAGCTTTATTTTCTATACTTTGTTTTCACACATTCATTCTATATTCAGGCAGTTACCAGCTGTTGCATATCTAGTGAATCTCAAGTGAAAATCATGAATGTTTTGTGAGCAAAAAAATGAGAGAAATCTCATTCAGCAGAAGTAAATACAAAAACTTACAGCTGTCTAAATTATGTTAGATTAAAACACTCAATTACTATTTATTTTACCCCCCTCCCTGCCCCCCCTTGGAGAACTTGGAAATAAAAGAATAAATGTATATTATTTTAAAATTGAATAAGAATATTGCTTAAAAGTGTTTGGATGCTGAGACTTAAGATTTCAGAATACAGTGTTCTCCTATGCATAAAAGGTGGTATGTGAAATGAATATTTCCGAATCATAATGAAAAAGAAGGTAAAAGAACCTAAATGGGGGGAAAGAAAAAAAAAAAAAAAAGACAGCTCAGTTGATCAGTCAATTCCAGATTCCTGAAGTAGTGAATGGAGAATTCTTTGTAGTGGAGAGTAGGGAAGATTTCTCTTCAGCTCATGCAGAACACATTTTGAAATATGCTTCTCAAATGACAGCTTAGCCCATGTTGTTATAGAATTATGTTCTCCATGTTGGTGGGGTTTTTTTTGGGGGGGGTTTCAATGATAATTTATAGCATTTAATGCAAGACATGAAGTATGGATTGGAGAAAATATTTCCATTTTGATTTTCATAATTATTTCACTGTTGTTTTCCTTGAACTTTGAAGAAAGTTCTTCAATATAGCTGATTCCCAAAGTTCAGAAGTGCCTTTGGATTCATCAGTTCAGGTGTAGCCAGACAAAGATGTTTATCCTGGTGTTCCTCTCCTGTCCCATGAACTTTGAACAGCAGCCACATCTTTTATTATTAAATGGCTCCAACTGATCCCAGCTGGCTCCATCATTCCACTCCTCTCCCAGCCTCTGTTCTCTTTAGCTCGTATTTTTTTCCTTTTTCCTTCTTCCATTTTTTTTCAGCTGCAGCCTTTTGCTCCAGCAATTTCTGCCCTCTACCTGACTCGGTACATATACACTAACTGCCTATCAGAGACCCCCGAACACTTTGCAAACTTACTACGTTTATCAAGTTTTACCTATGACCGGTAAATGCTGCTCATTCTCCACATTCCACACAGAAGTTAATCAACTTGACCAAGGTTACACAAGAAATTTGTTGCAGAGCTGGAAACAACAACCTCTGAATACCTGGTGGTCACTAGCTCAGAGACTTTTCTCTGTTCCATTTTCCTTCAGAAAGGGAGGATGCTTTAATACATATATATAATATATATAAGAAAATAAATGGCAACAAAAATAGGTGAAGTAATAGGCTTTAAAAAAACATATATCAGTTAAATTGAAGCAGCAGGAAAGAGGCCAGCAGAAACCCAAACTGAATCACAGAACTGTAATAAGACATTGCAATCATGAACTGTCTTTGGAGCAGCAATTTGACTCTAATAGTGTATAAGCCCCAAACGTTAATCTGTTTTACTATACAGCAAGGAAACATCACAAACCTTGGATGCCATTTTACAGCTCCACTTAGAAAATTGGAAGCAGTGCTAATTCACAAAGAGTTAGCTCGTCTCAATTATTTATAGGGCATCTAGACCAAAGACTATTTAGTTCTAAGAACAGCCATATAGTAATGTCTAGACACCCATTTTATCATTCAGCTCTTGCTGTCAGGATTGGGAGGGATACTTGAATTGAAGCTGAGAAATATCTGGAAAAAAGTGATCTCCTGTGGGCTACAGAAAGGCTAAAAATTGAGACCAGGTAACTAGATGAAGAGTAAAAGACTCAATGACAGGCTTTTCCTGCTGCTCACCCTAATCTTAGTACCAGTAAGGGAGAAATCTTACTGTAACACCAGGGTTGAGAAGAGACCTTCAATATTGACCTGTTCCCTGAAAAAGGATGAAAATCTCATTTTACCATAAACGGTGCAGATTTCATGGTGCAGAACATGTATTTGGGAGGAGCAGGACAATAGACAGAAGATGATCTCCAAATTAAGCAGTTATCCATTTCATCCCAAACTAGGACTGCCTAAGGGGCACTCCTGACAGTTACATGAATGGTCCCCTCAGAAGTAAGATGTAGCATAAGAGGTTGCTGGATTAAGCTTTGTGAATATAGGAACTTACTTAGCAAACCACAACGACACAGGTTTAACTTTAAAACTACTTTGCAAGACACACAAACATCTGTTTAAATTTAAGAAGGTACCTAATATTTTGCTGAATCTTCGTAAGACTCTGTAAAATAAATTTATACTGACAGCTTAGGATGGATAAGGTCCAAGGATATTTCACAAGTCAGAAATTATTATTAATACTTAATAAATCTCCAGAACACAAGATGGAGGTTAAAAACCCCAAATAAATTAAGAAAACAATTAAGCAGAAACAAGCTGAAGCAGGATACAAATGCTAGGAACACTGGTGAAATTCAACAGCTCTTATCTTTTTTCCTGTTTGTGTCTCTGTGGTGGTTTTGGCCCTAACCAAAGGCCAAATATCCACCAAGCCGCTCGCTCACTCCCCCCTTCAGCCGAAAAGGGGGAGAAAATAGATATTAGGAGGCTTAGGACTTGAGATAAGGACAGAGGGATCACTCTGCAATTAGTGCAATGGGCAAAACAGACGCAGCACAGAATAAAGGAAAGAAAAGGTGATTTATTACTACTTACTACAACTACTACACCCAGTGAACCGGAACGAGATAAGAAGCGGCCAGGTCTTCAAGCACCTTCCCCCCACCCCTCCCTTCTTAGCAAACTTAAAACTCATCCCGATTTTACTCCCTTCTTCCCCCCCCAACATGGTGCGGGGAGGGGCAGGGAATGGGCAGTGGGGTTCCGGTGATTCCCAACAAGCTGCTTTTCTTCCCCAGATATTATCACTTCTACTTCCTCCCCCCACCCCTCGCCTCTTCGCACTCATGACTTTAATCAGAGATTCGCTCCCTTCTTCCCTCCCGTTCGCAGTACAGGGGGGGCAGGGAATGGAGAGTGAGGGGTTTCAGTCCGTTCCTCCCAAGCTGTCTTCCATCTCAGCTGTGGGGGGGGGGATTCCACATACACACACCCTTCCCCTGCGGCACCGTGGGGTCCCACCCACGCGAGAGTCGTGTCCACGACCTTCTGCAGCGTGAGTCCTCTCTATCGGGGAGTCATCCCCTCACCACAGGCCTCTCAGCAGGACTCTCCCCTCCATAGGGTGCTGACGTCCGGGTCCAGACCCCCCGGCCTGGTCACCCGCAAAGTCACAAGTCCCTTGGCAAACCTGCTGAGGCGTGGATCAATCTTCACAGGCATAGTTGTCTCTGCTCCCCGTCCTCATCCATGGGCTTCGGGGGGACACCCGTTTCACCATGGACTCCACCACGAGCTGCAGGGGAAACTTTCTCTTCGCATTCTTCATCCCCCCCCTCCTGCAGGCCTGGCCTTGGAGTCTGTGCAGCTTGTTACATCTTCTCACTCCCGCTCCGGTGGCAAAGTGCGCCTGCCAGCAGTTTTTTTCTCCTATATGTGATTCACAGAGGCGCTGTGACCAGCTCTGATAGGCTTGGTCTCAAATTTGGCCTTGACTGTACCAGTGTTTTTCAAAACATGGGGCTTGCAGAAAGCTGTAACTGCAGCCTACAAGAGCCACTGAAGCAGCAGTTACACCAAACTGCAACAGTCTCTGAATAGCAGAATTTTCTAATTAAGATGACCCAAGCAATAAATGCATAAATAAAGCAGGAAAATAAGCATATGATAGTAAATGCACAGGAAGACAAGATGCTGGACCTTTTTCTAGTATCCAGTAGTTTCCCAGTCTTTCTTTTTTTAGTTCTTTGAAAACCTTGATACTATGTGACTCAGTGATCTAGTGATAGGTATCTTGTTCAAGTGTTTGTATGACAGAAACACTGCCCTAACGTGGGAAGTCTCCTACAAATCAACTTCATAGGAAACTTGTAGCTGTTTACATCTTAATTTTCAAGGGCCAGGTTTCTTCTATATATAATTGCTCTCACTTGCAATTGTAATATATCTCTGTATTTGTTCTCAGTCCCTTAGCCTTTCTCTGTCGATAACTACAATTGCTCACACTGAAAATAATACAGCAAATATAACACATTTTTCAACTGCTTATAAAGCGACATAACAGAAACAGGAGAAAAGAAAAAATAATCCAATCTCATTTACCAAATCTCAGAGGGTCAAAACAAGCAGCCTGAGAGTCATGATAAATAATAAATACTGATGAAATCTACATGTGGAATTTCATTTAGGTGCAAAATATGTGCCCCTAACCTCTTCTAGGTTGGCAGTTTCTAGCTGTACATTAAAATGCCAATGCTTCCAATAAGCAAGCTGGCTCACAACTCTGCCCAGGATTTCAGCACTTGCCTGAATACCCACGGATGTACATATTCACTGGTTTTCAATCTGTGAATGATCTAGTGCTTCATTGTCTGCAGGTAGTTAGCGTTTGCTGTCTAATAAGAGATGCTAATTGAACACCTACCCCTAGAGAAAGCCTTTGTCAGGACTCAGTGTCTTCTGTTTCTGTCCCCTGCTGTTCTGCTCTGCTGTATTCAATTAGTGTGCTGGAAGCAAAGTAAAAATTACTAAAAAATCTGATCTGTGATGTGCCAGCAGAGAACCCTTCAGAGATCAGGTTTTCATCACATTTCACATTTCTGCCAGCACACTGAGAACAGCAAATTTAAATGGAGAGGGACAGCAATTTCAGACACAAAGAAGAGAATCTGAAGACAACAGTCAGGGATAGAGAAAAGCAAGGGATATAATGGAAAGTAATAAGAAAACAGGTAATGGAAAAAAAAAATAAAGAATTAGGCAAGACAGAAAGGAAAAAGGGAGCAAACCCTGTATTAGCTACTGAAACAGATGAGTAAAGTCAAAAACTTGTGCATCTTGTTCAGTGGAGTCAGCAGGATGATGTGGGTAAATGAAAGCCAAAGACCAGAACTGCCTGATTGGGTTGGGGTTTTTTTTGTTTGGTTTTTTGGGGTTTTTTTTGTTTGGTTGTTTGTTGGGGTGTTTTGTTTGTTTGTTTGTTGGTTGTGTTTTTTTTTTCTTCCACATAGGGATACCAATTTCCTTACTCCTGATATGAGCATACTACTGCAGTGGAAGACCAGATTTACTGTGGTTAAAAGAAAAACATGAAATAATCAGGCAGATTCATGACCATATGTTATGTAGGGATGGCTGGGTAGCTGTTGAAGAGGGAGAAGGACCCTGAGAACTCTCTGGGAAGCATGTGCACATATCAGGGTAACCACTGAGTAGACAGCAAAACAGGAATTTAAAAGAGGAAGTCACAGCTGGAGTAACATAAGTTCTAGGTTACATGATGGAGAGTGATTAGTGTCATAGTAAGAAGCTGGAAATAAAAGGTTATGAGGGTGGTAGTAGAAAGAGAGAGAAAGAAGGATGGAAGGAAGTATGTAAGTCAACCTTACAACAAGTGTCTGAAACCAGACTTGAGTCTCATGATGTAGATAGGTGTGGATCTGGATGACAGGATTCCTGGACACTTTACCCTGTCTGCAGCTTCACATCTGATTGCATAATATCTGATTCTGTACTTCAGAAACACATGCTAGAATGATGGACAAGAATCAAGGTCCTCCTTGGGACACTAGCTGTGGAGCACTCATCTACCTATACATGGCATATTTAACAACCTGCACAAGGTCAGTTGGGGGAAAAAAACCCAACAACAAAACCCCACCAAAAACCAGGAAAAAAACCCCAAAACAACCCTCCAAAAACTAAACAACAAAGAAACCCATTCCATTGGTTAACTGCTTTTGCATGGACAAAGCAGTGAGAATCAGAATGTAAGACTCTGTGTGCATTAGAATTGAAGTCTGTTATTCTTTAACCTTTTTCAAGGTATTTCTGGGAGTTTTAGTATTTTTGGGACTTGAGTGCATTCAGAGTGCATTCAGAGGGCAAGCATTTAGCCAAGTCATTCTGCTCTGGCCCTCACTGCTTTCACTACTTTCCAAGTCTTGTGTCAGCATACACACTGCTGTTGTGACATGGTGGTGACATTTTTTTGTGCACTGAAAGAGATAATAATTCAGCTGTTCTCAAGTACAATAGGCTTCCTCTGTCAACAACCACAGCAATGGGAAACTTTGCCCTCCTTTTGTCACGTATGTAGGAACAGAACACGCAAGCAAATTGAGCTGAAATGAGCCTGATGACTACTACAGAAGGAGATGAGCAGCTGTCACCATGAGAACAATTAGAAGTATTGAAAAAGGAAACTCAGCACCGAGGGTGTACTTACGCCACCCCCCTCATGATTTCTTGCCTATCACACACGGCTAAATGCTGTGTTACAGTAAACTGCATGATCTTTGGGGTAAGGCTGTGACTTTTTGTTTTGATAAAATGGTAAACATAGGCTAATGTGCTGGGGATTTTAAGACAAATCAATGTAACGTTAATGAAAACTAAGGAAAAAATAATTAAATGAGTGAAACAGGTGAAAACAAGAGAAAGACAACTATAGGAGGCAATTACATGGTATCACCTTTCACTGTGAGAATATGGTTAATATATTGTGATTCCTTTGAAGCTTGCATTTGTAAATATTTCTTTGTCAGTGCCCCCGGAAACTTGCCATAGTGAACTCAATGTTGACGTTTAGGTAGTTTAAAACCTGTCCCTTTCTCATGACTTCTTTCATTAACCAGTATTTGACCACCAGAGGAATAAAGGCATTCCAATACAGCAAAAATGTGAGCTTATTTGACATGCACTGAACCAGTACATTGTCCATGGGAAACCCTGTTACAGGTGGATGTGTTATATGTTAACTGCACAGGTAATCACACATCTTTTTAATTTGTATTATACCACACATAATATGAGGAGACAGGTATCTTAAGAAGACAAATAATGCAATTTATCTCCAAAACTCAGTTAATGTGTGGATTTTTTTATTGTGTATGTAACACACAGAGGAATTTATTCTCAAATATTCATCAGATTCTACTTCATAAAAATTCTCCAGATGTTTTATGTAGTAAATACACTACAGTTCAGAAGGAGGTCTATAACAGAAATAGTCACTGATTAGAAGGAGTAGCTTTTCGTCACCTTTCTTTCCTAGGGCAGACAATGCATGTCCTCATATGCTATGGCCATTGTGTTTGCAAGCTGGAGTCCTGTCCCTTGTCAAAAGTGTCACAGTGGAGGTTGGTTGGGCCAAAGGACACAGTAATAGCACAAGCAATATACTCTGATTTACTTTATAAAACTATGAATTCTGAGAAAAAGGCACCATAAGCACTTGTGGTTCTGCAGCATCTGCTCACATCGTTAAGAATCAAACCACCAGCCACAAAGCAGTTGAACAGGACAGGTCATCGAGAATTAAAACTCATTTTTTTCTATTGCACTGCTTTACAGAAAACATGTTAGAGTTGTAGACTTTAGGGACAGGAACAACCAGTTACACTAATCTAATCTGATCTTCAGTTTTAGACCATACAATTCAGCAATTTCTGTAATAATCTCAAAAATCTCTGCTTGAGATACAATATACGTTTTAGAAAGCCATGTGGTACTGATTATCAGAGAATACTCACATTCCCACAAACTCTTAAAGCAGTTAGTTTATACAACTGAATAGCAAAGGCAAGACTCCTCAGTTCTTTAAATTTTACTGCTGTTTCTATGGGACTCCTATTTAACTCACGTAAGAGTACATTCTCCTTCCCTTACTAAACTGTGTGACAACTGAGTGGTCTGCAGTTAGCTATAAGGCTACATGCCTGACAAAACACTTGGGTGTTTCTAAAGGTTAATCACCTGAATTTTAAACCTCTTGCTGTTGGGTTTTGTTTTGATATGGTTTTGTTTTTTTCTCTTTGGTTGGTGGTTTTTATTTTTTTGAGTTTTTTTAACGTTGAAAATGTCTTAAGCAAAGAATAAAAAGCTGCACATCAACACAGGACAGAAAAAAGAGACTAGAACCCCACAAACTTAGCTTAGCTTTAGTTTTTAAAGATGCTGATGGAAGCAAGTTAGAATACTCCACCCACAGGAACTTCTTTTTTTTAACAGTGTCTGCAAAAGAGCTTTCTCAACCAACTCTAGCTTTACAGCAGCAATGGGAAAGCCTTATTGGCAATGTTTATATTGTGTAACAATATGAACAATACAAGTTCACAGTCCTGACTCAGGCAAAACTTCCAATGGGTTTCTTGAGGGTTCTCAACAAAGCGCTGCTTGACTGAGTCCGCAGCTTGGAAATAGCTCCTTGCAGATTAAGAAAGCACAACTACTAGCTCTCTATGCCTCTCTTAAGTACAATACTGAATTACTTAAGTGTTCATATAGTCTCACCATTTTAAACATACCGAAATAAAATAATCTCCAAGAGTTCTTCCCAGGGAAATGTCACAAATTTTCCATACTTTCACATGGCAGATCTAAAAATGCCCCTTTAAATTATCCCTGTGTTTGGGGTTTGTGCAGCAAGGTTCTGGTGGAGGAGGGGTGGCTGCAGGGGTGGCTTCTGCAGAAACAGCTAGAAGCTTCCCCCATGTCTGACAGAGCTAATACCAGCCGGCTCAAGGATGGACTTGGTATGTCCAAGTCCAAGTCAATTAGCAATGGCGGTAGTACCTCTGTTATAATGTATTTCAGAAGGAAGAAAAAACCCCAAACTATCAACATCCTTTGCAGCTAGAGAAGGGAGTGAGAAGATGTGAGAAACTTTGCAGACACCAAGGACAGTGAAGAAGGAGGAGGAGAAGACACTCTAGGTTTCAGAGGAAAGATTCCCCTGCAGCCCATGGAGAGACCGCAGTCTGGAGCAGGTGAAGACATCTGCAGGTGTGACCCTGTGGGAAGTCTGCACTGGAACAGACTCCTGGCAGGACCTGCAGCCCATAGAGAGAGGAGCCCGTGCTGGAGCAGGTCAGGACTTGTGACTGTGTGAGTGATCCACGTTGGAGCAGTTTTGTCCTGAAGGTCTGCACACCATGGAAGACACCCATAGTGGAGCAGTTCGTGAAGAACTGCAGCCCTTGTGAAGGACTTAGATTTGAGACCTTCCTGATGGACTGTCTCCTGTGGGTGGGAACCCATGCTGGAGCAGGGGAAGAGTGTGAGGAAACCTCCCCCCTGAGGAGGAAGGAGCAGCAGAGACAAGGCATGATGAACTAACTGCAACCCACATTTCCTGTCCCCCTATGCTGCTGGGGGGAGGAGGGAGAGTAATCAGGAGTAAAATTAAGCCTGGGGAGAAAGGAGGGGTGGGGAATGGTGTTTTAAGATTAGGATTTTTATTTCTCATTCCTCTACTCTGTTTTGCTTTGGTAATAAATAAGATTAATTTTTTCTAAGTTGAATCTGTTTTGTCTGTGCTGAGGGATCTCGCCCTGTCCTTATTTCAACCCACGAGCCTTTCCTTGTATTTTCTTTCCCCTGTCCAGCTGAGGAGGGGAGTGATAGAGCAGCTTTGGTGGGCACCTGGCCTTCAGATGAGGTCAACCTACCATAGCCCATATGCATAATTTTATAAGCATGTATATATGCATGTATCTGTACATCTACTGAATAAAAGTTGTTGTCAACACTTCTCTGCAATGTTTTATCTCTGGTCACCAGACTATCCTGTCTAACAATAGTAGTCATATGGGAATAACCGAAATATTTTTTATTAAATTGTAGAATAATGTGCACACTTTCTACTATTGGACTGGAAAAAAAACCCCAAAAAACACTTCCATAATTTCATGTGTTTAAAAGTTTAGAGCCTATTTACATGTCCTACTTGCTGGAAAGTTAAATAGTGAATTTACAACACCCCAGCCACTCTTCAACAAGTCTGCTTTTTACAGCTTGAGGTGCACTTCTGTTAGCACATTTCTCATCAATATACATTACCTGCTCCTTTTATAGACAGCTTTCCATGCCTGAGCAAGCTTGTTTAAAGATAGATCAGGTATCCCTATCTGCAAAATTTGCAGCATGTAGATTAAATCCGATGAGAGGGCTAGTAAGTGCATTGGCGAGTGCATTGGTAGTAGGGAGGAAAATGGTCAAAGAGGGTTTTTTTAATTCCTCTTTGTGTGGTAACAGAATTATGTATATTTTTGTTAGTAAACAGAAGATTGTTCATATCCTTTATGCCGTTATCAGCATTATTCTGTATCCTAGAATAATCGGCAAATTCCTACGTGTTGCCTAACCAAGTGAAAAGCTAGCCGTTTTTAACTGTATCTTACAAAGATTTCTAAGTTCATCAACTGTAAAATATTCAAGATAAGAGAGAATCATTTCATGAACTGGATGTAATAGTCTGATAATACAAAGTTTGGCAGTTTCTACTGGGTGGAATAGCAGGCACTTCAGCAGGCTGAAAATGTATGCCTCATCCTTGTTTCACTTGTGACAGAGGCATATATTATACACACACATACACAGGTTTGCCCGCAATTCTTCAGCAGTTGTATTGTGTTGTGGATGCTTTTTTCCCCCCCCTTTCCTTTTTTTTTTTTTTTTTTTTTCCCTATGTAGTGGGAGCTACAGCCTCAGTACTGTGTTTATTATATGTATGGTCCTGACTACTTGAATCTGTGCAACCCATTCAAAAACAGACTGCAAAATGCCAAAGGCTTTCTTTCACTTCCAGCCCTGCTTAAGTTTTCTTTGTGGCACTGCTCATCTGAATCATTGCCTGTTTCTTGCTTACAAAACATTCATATTCAAAGCACCATTAGCACAATAGCAATTAACAAAGAGCCTTTTATGCCAACGTGCTACAACTTCATCTCTCACACCCTTTACAGGAAAAAGGTCTTTTCTCTTCTCTCCAGTATCAGTGGAGCACTCATGCCATGTGAAAAGAATGCTCCCTTTCAGTGCAGAGGGGACATGACTGTGCCTTATGTGCATCTACTGTATGTACAATGGAGGGGAGGACTAGGTGACCTAAAAGATCTTTCTCATCTCTAACCTCTATGGAAGTTCACGGTATCGGGAATTGCATATTAACAACCAGATGCAGGACTTTGTGTGGGAATGGCAGAGAGCTTCCACAGGATGTTTTTCTTACTTTTCCCCCTGCTGTAAAGGATAGAAAGAACACTTTTAGGTTTGTCATGAGTATAATTGACAAAACACAGAAAGGACAGCAATTACCCTTGAGTCATTTACAGCAGTCATTCCTAAAAATTATTGCTAACATGGAATAGTAAGTGAGAAGGAGGGAGAGCCTGCAGCTACATCATGCTATAAATTGGTGGATTTGTTGCAAGTGGTACACAAGGTTGTCACATTGGCACTGAGACGAACGCTTTGGTTCCTAGTGAGGTAAGACTGTTCCTTTACGTATGCTGGAGATGCCACAATCATATTAACTAGAGAAGAACAGGAGAAAATGGTAATGTTTTATACTTCCTCCTAATAATAATTTATAGGCAATTCCACGAAGCAAAAATGTGAGTAGCACAGAACTGGTCAGAAAAAAAACGCTTGCAATAATGGTACATCAGCAATATCAAAGCATTTTACAGTGTAATAAAGATGCAGGATGAGAATCTAACTGCCCCCAAAACATCTTCAATATCAGACAGTCACAATATTTCCAAATACCTGAACAACACAGCCCTGTGACATGTTAATAAAGTTGATCACTCAGTAACAACTGTAACATTGTCTAGAATGTTTTACCCCGAGTTCCCACTAGCACAACACACACTGGTAAAACAAGAAACAAAAAAGAAACGACCCCTCAAAGGCTCTTGTGTGCCTTTATTTCACACTGAATAAGCAGGCACAGTACAGCCTGCTGCTAAGCTTTTCCTTACCAGTTGGTCAAAACATGGATAGACTCTTGGTTACAGCTCCTAATGTGTTGATCAACTGACCCAGAATAACAAAGGCTAAAGCTAAGCAACACAGAAATTACTATACTGGATCAGACCTGAATCAGTCTCGTCTAAGATGCTGTCTCTGCAAGTAGCTGGAGGGATGTGTAAGAACCCTACCCCAGCCAGCTTCCTCTATTTCTGTATGTTCTAGCAAGAACTGTTCCAGGAAGGAATAATTTAAAATGCTCAGCTTTGTTTCTCCACATTTTCTCAGTTACTGCTTTGCAAGCTGTTGATTGAGGGGCAAAGGGTGGAAATTGTACATCTCCGAGGAACAATTAACTTCTTTGTTGATCCCCTGAGGTGTACTATAAGACATAATACCATAAATTATCCCAAGGAGAATTTGTCATAATAGATCTAAATTGATAGCATTAAAAAATGCTCATGCATTTGTATTTAGAAGTGCTTCTTTTTTTTTTTTTTTTTTTTTTAATAAAAAGGGTTTTGCATTGCCAATTTGAGGAAAAACAAAACAAACCCTTGTCTGTTTTTTTTTGTTTTTCCTATAGTAATATGGAAAGCATTGCATTTGCATCCCACATTAATCACAGAAAAATTAAGGACACAGAAAAACAAATATGATAAATCACATATCCTCTTGCCAGAGATATAATTCAGCATCAGGTCGGCATACATCATTAGCTACTGTGTTTGTCATTAATACTTCACAAAAATGCATGAAGTTACAGCTGCACCGTGAAGTGCTTAAGAAAGAAAATTCTTTATTTTTTCCTGCTTCACCTACCTCTACACATTATATGAAGGTCATCTGCACTGTATGCATTTCCTTGCCTAAAGTAAATTAACAAAAATTGCTATACGATCGCATTTGCGAGTGCTGTCTATTCTGTTTCTATTCACAGTACTGTCTGTGAATAGAAAGCCTTCTACATCATTCCCCCCACCCAATATGAAATCTTTCAGGAATAAGCTTGACTTGCTTATACACTATTAGTGCTAATACACTATTCCCTTCCATTCAGCTTCTCACACAGCGCTCAGCAGTGCTGAACTCAAGTGCCTCCTTGTAGGTAGGGTATGACTCTCATTCATCACATGCTCTGTCACTCCCCAGGGCAAAAAGCGTATGTTTTGCTCAACATTTGGCTTTGCTGTTTTCCTTAATGAACATGCATATAAGCTAGGGGAAGCAAGTCAGCGAAACAAATCCTGTACTGAGAGTGGAAGGTGCTGGGTCTTGTTCTTTGGAAAATTTATTTCAGTCTAAGTTAGGCCATTGAACGCTTTCCTTAGCACTGCCACACACCAAACGATGCTGCTGAATGCACTCTCCTTCCTGCTCACTCCTGTAAGTAAATGCATGTTTAATCATATTAACTTCAAGACACTTTTCCAAAGTTATCCTCTCAACCATAGCAGCTCTCAAAATAACTCTAAAATTTTGAAAGAAATTGCACTAATCTCCTGAAAGTCATAAATATACTCCAGGTCTCAGGCATCTGAAAGGTCCGTCTGCACAAACTCTTCTATTTAGGTTCATTACTTTAGGAGAAAGACTGCTCTTAACAGGCTTTCCGGCGCCCCCTCTTAATACTGGACAATTTTAAAGACAAAGCCACATGCATAAAGCAAAGAGGAACATGACAGTAAATTATTTTAAAAAAAAAAAAATCTGGACCTTAACATTCAGTTTCATGCAAGGGTTATTCCAGTGTTTTTCCCCACTTGGGGTGCTAGTGTTCTACAACAGCATTCAACTGCATTAAGGAACTTCATTTATTTCTTTCTGATTCTGTTATTAAATGACTGTGAAATGAGGAATTGTATCTCCTCAGCAGACTCTCTAGGAACACACCTATCCTTTAGCATGTTCTTTACTTTTAATCCCATAATTTCATATACTTTTGATGCAGCTCATGCACCAATCATGACAAATACACATGCATGTAAGAAATGAAACTATCCTAGAAAATGTGTGGCCTCTAACTCTTATCAATAGCTTCTTGGGGACCATATACATTAGATGAATGACAAGATAGCAGTTCTGGTATTCAGACAATCTCCTAAGCCTGTACCCCTTCCTTCCTCTTTTCTGAACATGAGGAACTTGTGCTTTCACAGATGTTTGTGAAGCTAGGGCCTGGAAGCAAGAACCTCCTCTAGACACTCTGACTATAATAACTATATCACTCAGTTTCTTTAAGGTACAGTGCACAACATAAATACGGCAACATTTTCTGGTAAGGTGATGTTGGCACTAGAAGACAAGTCTGCCTGTTTATCTTGTAGTGAAGTATAGAGATACATACCATGGAAGACTTCTGCAAGCACTCCAGGATTCATGCTTCAGTCAAAGATAGAAAACTAGCTATGGCCTTAACTCAGACACTCAACTAAATAAGTAATCTGCTAATTAAAACAGTGGGCCATAAGTAACCTTGAAGAAGGATTTTGAAAGATGATATTTAAAGATAATGTAAAAAGAAATGTCTGAGTATAACTCTGGATAAAAATAAGCCCTGGTTAAGAAAAATCTCTTCACATTTATATTGAGTCTGATTTAACATCAAAGGCTTAGCAGAAATGCAATTCTCAGTGACTATCCCACAGTTAGAATCACTAAAGTATATTTCCAAACTTCCCACAACTTTTTTTAAGATCCCTGCTTTCATATCCCTTGTGTTATGCAAGCTACTAGAGCAAGATGCAACTTTAATGGCTATTATTACCAATATAAAGAGTATTTGTGCCTTATTTTTAACTCGTATAAACCAGGAAAAAAAAAAAGTCTACCAAACAAAAGAAATCCATTTACATGGTGCTAAATCCTAAACTGCTGGTGTTTACTAAGGAAAGAGATTGTCCATTCACTAAGATTTTATGTTTATACATACACATGAACATATCTTACAATTAACAAAATTATAGTTATTCTCAGAAACTAGAAAATTCAAAATCTGTTACTTGAGAGAAAATGCAATCCTGCAATTCATGTCTTAACTGCAACAGTTGATCCTAATACAATACAGCAAATAGAAGCAAAACTGTGTAAATAATCAGGATTATTAAAATGTGTGAACTTAACTAGCTTAAGAAAGAAAAAGAGAAAATACTTTTATACGTGGAAATGTTAGAGCAAAAAATATGAAAGTATAAAAGACAGGAGCTTTTAATTTATTTTATGGATGAGAGACTGTAAGACCACCAAGATCCATTGTAATTCTATATTGTGAGCTCCTGTACAATGCTACCCACGGGAATTCCCTGCATTCATCACCCTACCCACCACAGCTAGCAGTAGCTGTGGTAGAACTAGAAGACTGTATTGAAAAACAAACAGAAAAACCTGAGTTTAAAATTTTCAAACCACAACTTCATCCATTTGTCCCAGTGGATAATGACAACTGCTGTTAGAAAAATCTTGGGCTTGTTCTGCATTTTTCTAAGTCAAAGTCATGTTGGTTCCTTTAACCCTGCACTATAGAGTTAGGGCTTGAAGAGGCCTCAGGAGATTTCCAGTTATCTTAACTATTAACAAACCGAGTTCTGGAGCCTCATACAGGAAAGAATTTTTCTTCCATCATCACCAAGATTGTTGTCTGAAGTCTCTCTGATTTTTCAGTATCCTTCTTGATTTACGAACAGAACTGGACATACTAGTCTACTAAAATCTGCTCTACGTCCCAAATGTGTAACAGTAGATTTTCCTATGCTCATCCAAGGCTGCATTATCTTTCTCAGTCTGCTGTCTCTAAGATGTTCACTTTTATGAGCAATGCCCATTTTCCAGATCTTTCACTAAGAATAGAGCAACCTCACACCTTCCAGCACTCAGCTTCTACAAATGCTTAGCTTAGCGTCTATAAGTGCTAATCTTCACTTGGGCTCTTGCCCTGACCTTGTAGGTTGAGAGCTGAAGTGGGGGTTTCCCAGGCAACTCAAATCTGTCTAGCAACCACCCATGTCAGCATGCATAACAAGGTCATCACAGTATGTTTGCTATTTCCCATGGCATCATCTTATTCCTTGGCAGCTACAGAAAACAGATGCACATGATTCCTGTTCAACCTTGGCTCCTGGTGCCAACAGCCAGAAGCCAGCTGGACCTGAAATCCAACTTCTGACAGCCAGCATTGACCAAGGCTGATACAACACAGTAGAGAGAAGCCAACAGAAGTGGTCCTTATTTGGTCTGTATGTTAGATGTCCTGTGGACCCACTTCCTGGTCCTACCCATCTAGGTATGCCAGCAGGCGCTGGTAAACAATAGTACAAATCAGGTGTTCACAGAGGCATGACAGGTAGATCTTGAAGCATGCAAGGGAGCTAGTGGAGGGGTAAATTCTGGAAAGGCTGTGTTGAATTCATAGCAATGGCATTGTGGCTTATCTGTCACTCTTGAAAGCTCTCCTTTGCAGTATCCAGTGCCCATGCAGTCATCTTAAGTAGGGATGTAAACAGGCACTTTAGCATGTAGTGCCATCACAGGGGTCACATTGGAGTTATCTAGCACAACAGCATGGGTGAAGCCATTAGAACTACTATAGTCACTGAGGCTTTCTTAAGCTCCTTTCAGTTTGTTAATCGTCCACAAATACCATGAGTGACCTTACATTTTCTTCCAAGTTAACAACATAGAATATTAGACACTAGAGATTAAAAGATGCTTTTCCATTAAAAATACAGCTGTTTGATGAGATCCTCCATTTACATGTACTTATCAGGACCTACTAACTAATCACTTTTTTTCACTTAATACATGCCATGATTATTTTTAATTTCGCATTGTTCTTGTTTGTCTCCAGTTTTTGTGTCTATACAGGTATTATACTGACACTAGCATCTTTGTTACATAAAAAACGTAATAGATTTTGGAAAAAAATAAATAGGTGAGGAGCAGTATACCTGCTGAAAACCAGCAATTTGGTCCAAAAGATCTGCAAATTGAACTCATCTTAATTTATTTTTTTATGGGGATTGAAGCAAATACACTACCCCACACCTTTTCAGAATCATTTTCACATGTTCCCTTCCAGTGCAATGAATATTTAGTAATTTAACAAGATGGAAGAATTTCAGAACTGATTAGGAGAGCCCCCTCAGAATAATGACTGTCACAAGTGGTCGTTACATCACCTGGAATTACCTTTTCACCTATGGTACTTACTTGCCTAAATACGTACCAGACATGACATTAGATTATACACCAAAAATAAACACGCTCTAGCTTCTCTTCCATGAGTTCTTTCTACCCATACCCATTCTTCTTCAGAACTCTTAGACTTGCTAAACACCATACTGATAGCCAGAGAAATGAGTCTTCTACCTACGTATTCTAAAATTATACGAAAGAAGTTATTTGCTACTACGGCTTCCAAAATAAACAACTCTAGTTGCTGCTGTAACAAAGTATTTAATTGTTTTCATCTTATGTGGGAGTATCTTTTTTCCATAATTATGGACACAAAAAAAGGTGGGGTTTTTTTGGTTTTTTGTTTTTTTTTTTTATTTAAAAGACTTATAATTAGAACTATTAGGTAAACTACAAGAAATACGTGCAGTTTATTCAGTAGTTGAGACAGAATTTATGCTGAAAGTCTAATTTGTTAAGCAAAAAATAAGATAAAGCCAAAGTAAAGACTGCTTGGTAATATTAAGTAGTCAAACACAATTGTTTACATACCCACAAAGGAAACTATTTTATCTGTCATTCACTGCTGTGACACAGGCAAGCAATATAATTCAAAGCAATGAAGACAAACACAAACACATAAAAATGCCTTCCATCTCACTTAACAGGAGCTTTTAAATAGAAGTTTATATAAACAATTTTGTTTTACACAGACCCAAACAGATCGGTCTCTGCAATTTTTTCTCAAGCAGTCTCTGAAAATAAACCTTTGAGAAAATATCAGTGTACCAAAAGGATTTGATTTTATTACTGTTCAATATAATTTTACTTTCAAATTAGGCAACACAGTCCTTTTTAGAACTAGAGAAGTAATAATTTATCTCACCATCTGACATCAAAACAAAGCTCTGGGGAAGTTTTTTAAGAAGAGATACATAATCTTTAGCATAGCAGGCTCATGCCAGTTTGAAAAACAAAACACTAACAAGAAAACAAAGAAAAAAGGCCAAAATTCAGGTTCCCGTGGAGAAAAGCCTGCCTTCCGTTATATATTTAAAACCAACGATTGAGAAATTAATAAAATGCTTAAAATGGTACAAAAAGAAATATCATTGACCTACTGCATCACTGAAAGACTAGAATACTGATGATACTGATGACCATTCAGGTGAAACAGAGAATGTGCTTCTATGTTTGGCCAGCTAAGTTGTTACTTGGATTCCTTCCCCGCTGGCTGTGGCAGACTGTTTACTAGTTATGAATTACACTGGAAGTCCCACAGCTTTACTCCATTCACAGCTCCTTTTAGAGGATTGAACAGTAAGGTAATATTCTAGAATGCATTTTACCATTTGTCTTTACTATACTAGGAGTTCATATACACATAGCCTCAGTTACCTCCACTCAAATCAATGCTCTAACTTTTGATCAATTTAGAAAGTAAATCAGAGCAAAAAGTGCCATTTGGCTTGGGTAACAGTGTCGCACAGTCACAGCGTGACTCCAGGATTTCATGACCTGCACAGCTTCCACTTTGGTTTTAACTTAAAGGGAGCTTTGATCCAAAAAATCTCCAAATGTGCTGTGTTCCACCTACTTGAAATGATGCCACAGCTAGTATCAACAGAGAGGCTTAACCCAAATTCCTTACACTTTGAAGAAAACTGAGTGTCAATACATTGCTTTTTATGGGAACTTGCTGCTCTACGGGACCTGAATCAACCAGATCCTGGAAGCAGAATTACCTTCGTCTCCCTCGTCTTCTTGAAGTGAGTACATCAAATGATACTTGCTTTCATTCCCTTAAGGTATGTTTTAGTAGAATAATAAAAACCCCAGAACAAAATAACTCTTAAACCACAGAAAAGTCTGGATTGCTGGGTGAAACTTGAGAGGCTTGTAAATAAATCTATCTCTGCTCAATGTTCTTAGAGTGAGTTGATCTTTCTTCCCACTCTCCTTTTCACTGTGAGAACTTTAGTGAATTTTTACCTTGACAGACTGGAGAAATGGGCTGACAGAAACCTTGTGAAGCTCAACAAGGGGAAGTGCAAAGTCCTGCACCTGAGGCAGAACAATCCCAGGAACCCGTACACGCTGGGGCCAAACTGCTGGAAAGCAGCTGGGCAGTAAAGGACCTGGAGCCCCTGGCAGATGACAAGCTGTCCATGAGCTAGCAGTGTGCCCTTGCAGCCAAGAGAGCTAATGGAATCTTGGGCTGCCTTAGGAGGAATGCTGTCAGCAGGTTGAGAGTCATGATCCTTTCCGTCTACTCAGAGCTGGTGAGGTCACACCTGGAGTACTGTATCCAGTTCTGGACTCTCCAGTACAAGTCATGGACATACTGGAGAGAGTCAAGTCAAAAAGAACCAAAACCAACAACTAAGATGAGTTAGGGACTCGAGCATCTCTCACATGGGTAAAGGCTGAGAGAGCCAAGAATGTCCAAGATTGGAGAAAAGAAGGCTCAGGGTGATATCATCAATGCATATTCACACCTGAAAAGGGTGCAAAGGGAACAGAGCCAGGCTCTTTTCAGTGGTGCCCAGTGGCAGGACCAGGTGTAGTAGACACAAACTGAAACACAGGAGGTTCTTTCTGAACATCAGGAAACACTATTTCACAGCAAGGATGGCTGAGAATTGACACAGGTTGCCCAGGGAGGTTTTGGAGATATCCTTGGAGATACTCACAAGCCACCTGGACATGGTCCCGGACAACCTGCGGTAGATGGCCCTGCTTGAGCAGTGGGGTTGGACCAGATGACCCTCAGAGGTTATTTCCAGCCTCAACCATTCTGTGAATCTTCAGTTTCCACAAAATCTGTCCTGTTGACCCAAGAGATCAGTACTGCTCCCTACTAATCAGCACTACTCTTTTTAACAAAATACACAATGTATGTGAACACATATGCATGTGTTCATACTATAAAATAAACATCAAACAGTTCTATTGTAAGTCATAAATGTGATACCTTGTACCTTCCAACCTAAAGTTCATAGAGCAAGATAAGATTTATTTTTCTGTGCTGCTCTAGAAAACATCGTTGGTTTGGAGATCTACACTGTGGAGTGCAGCATTTATGGATATTGACTTTGGCTGACTATTTGCTTAAGTAGCTATTTCACCTTTCTAGCTTTTCTTGCAGACTGCACTTGGAGACTGGAACAGGTGCTTCTTTTTATTAGTATTGCAGATACCCAGACACAGTTTTTCTAGAGAAACCTAACAGTCTGCAGCAGTTCGTATATTGGCACTGATTGGTGTGGCATACCTTCCTCCTCGCTTGGTGGGTCACAGGTGTCCTGGGCAGACAAAGACTGTATTTGTGTAGGGTAGTAGTAACTTTATTTTCTTCCTTCTATTATCATTTAAATTACACCGCAGATTCCATGGACATAGCATGGGTACAAATCTTTTTTACTTGCTGTAGAACTTGCTACATTGTTTGCTTAGTTCATTATGTAAAACACACAACTACTACCCTGTTAATTTACAGCCTTATTTCATTTCATTTTCATTTCCCCAGTTCTTTTCTACCTAGTAGGTTTGAAATGGATATATTCTGCCAACAACGCCTTAACCCAGGAGTGGAAACAAGCAGATCCTCTTCTCTCCATGTTTACACATCAGTAACACTGGTAAAATCATAACATAATCTCTCTGAAATTATCTTATTACATAGCAATAGCCTAATTATCATCACTTTATAGCAATAGTGTAAATTACACTACTACTACTACTACAATAAACCAACATGCACAGTATTTCAGAGCTGTATGAGCCAAAGGAAGCCTCACTTCCAGCAGTGGGAGATACAGATTTAGTACTTAGTCTTCTGCTCCTGAGGGAAATGTCAACTTTCCTGCCTTAATTCTCCTTGGCACGAATCATTCCCTGGAAATACACCTGGCTCAACAGAGAATGCTACAATTAAATACTGAATTCCGCTCTAAAATAAGAGTTCAATTTAAATACTGAATGTCTCCTGCATATTTTTTCTATCATTTTTAATTATAATAATACATGCAATTACCAGTATGTAGTACTTTTCAGCTTCAGAATCCCATAGCCAAAATTAGATCACAATAAAATATTTCTTTGGAACTTTTTTTAATTTCAATAAAAGGTTCTCTTTCACTCCTTTTTAATGGGAATGTTCATTTTAAAGGCATCCAATTTAAACACTATAGCACTATGACAGTGCATTACAATAAAACATAAAACTGACAGAATTAATTAATGAACAGTAATTACTGTAATTTACAGCAATTCTGTCTGACAGCATCTAATTACCAACAGAGCATCCCTATGACTATAAAGGTAAGCATTTTATTGCTTCTCATTTTTTAATGGGGAAATTGAGGCAGAAATGTTAATTAAGCCCAGAATACTGAAAAATTAGATGTCCAGGATTTAGTCTGGTATGTATCTGTGCTTAGATTTAAAGCTTGTCCTTTTTTATGGGAATGGCTCATTACTCTCTAGATCCCCCTACTGCTTCAGCATATTTTGATAGAGCTAGCAACCTGATTGGGAGGGGCAGGAAAATTTTGCAGTTTATGTATTTTGCTAGGGTTTTAATTTCTCACCAGGGGCCAAATCCCAAATATACAAGTGGAGCTACTAGATTTT
Source organism: Zapornia atra (assembly GCA_013400835.1). Lineage (NCBI taxonomy): Eukaryota > Metazoa > Chordata > Aves > Gruiformes > Rallidae > Zapornia > Zapornia atra. The sequence goes on from VZTU01010340.1 coordinate 45,967, forward strand.
AGATTAGTTTGGAGGGATTAATTATCAGTACTTCAAGTATAACAGCTTTCAGGCTGTTTTTAGAGATTATGCCTCCAAAATAAAATTAAGAAACAAACAAACAAACAAACAACAAACCCAAAAACTTACAGTGCTCTTTGGATACTGTTTCCTGAAAAAGTTATCACAGGAAAGAAGCATGTTAAACTACATGTTCTGTTATTATGGAGTAGCCTAACACCATGCAAATCTAATCCCTTGTTCCACCCCTGAGAAATAGAAGACATTTTACCCTCAGTAAAAGCAGGCTGAGCAGACACAAAGCCAATTACCTTAAAGTAGTTAATACAGTCTCAAACTAAATCTATCTCATGAGTTAGCTACAACTTCTACCTCAAATCTCATATTTTGTATTGTAATTGTGTATCATCAAATGAAACAACTTTAAAATATTCCAGGATGCTTAACTACATGCAGAGAAGGGCATGCAGGAGACCCTTCCTGATCTTATCTACCCAGACATTGTTCTTTACATTGTACTCAGGAACAAAATATGCAATCCTTTGAGTGCGTGTGATTAGGTAGTTTCTGATCATGTGCCCTTTGCCTTCCCATTTGTCACAATTGGGGGAAAAAAGGAAAAAAAAAAGAAAGGATGAGATGTTCAGGCTGATGCACTACTGGTGCAATCAGGCCAATCCTGGTCCACTTTTTTGTTTGGTCATGGTTTACCCCTTTCCTGTCCTGGCTTGATCTTTCTATCCCAGACACATTTCCCACTACAGCTCCCATCTCATAAATACCATGCTATGCCATACTTCTACCAATACGATCCTCTCAAGTGCCACTAAGTCTCCTAACTATTGGCAATAGGAAGTACATTACATTGATAGAAGGACGTATTAGTACATTACCAGAGTGTTCTGTAAATGTATTTGAACACACGTCAAAAAATGCCTCTCACAAGTATATTCCTTGGGCACAGACATGACAGGGACAGAAGATATTCTGAGGTTTGTATTTCCCCACCCTGCTACTTTTACTGTCCATGGTGGTTCACATTCCTGCAGCACAGGCTAAGGCCAAAACTGTGTTCCTCTTCAGTCCTCTGTTTACATAATGGCAATACCTTTCTCTGCTCCTTAAAATTACCAGAATGTGATGTAACAGGAAAACAAGCACATTAAATAAACATGTTGGAAATACAGTATAGACATAAATACTCGGGAACTGGAAAATTTATGCCTTTCAAAGTAACACCATATTTCATCGTACAATGCAAATTAAACCTATCCTCTTGGAATTCATTGTTTCTTGGTTTCTGTTAACACATGAATCTGCTTACTTTAACCAACAGCTGGAACAGATGAATCATCTAGAACAAGACCTGCGAGACTGAAGTTCTGCACACACCAGTGCAGAGTCTCAAATTCATACATGCCATAAATAGCTAAGCTGACAGTATTTTTCTGAAAAAGAAAAAAAACAAAACAAAACAAAACCCCAAAACACCAAACCCAAAACTTGGAAAGTTTGCACACATCTTATTAATGTTTATAAATATCTCAAGTGTGGGACAAAGGGGGAAATGGCCAGACTCTTTTTTATGGTCTGTGGGGACAGGACAAGGGGCAATGGTTTCAAGTTGGAGCATAGGAAGTTCTGCACCAATATGTGGAAGAACTTTTACACAGTGAGGGTGACAGAGCCCTGGGACAGGCTGCCCAGGAGGGTTGTGGGGTCTCCTTCTCTGGAGATATTCAAGACCCATCTGGACGCCTCCTTGTGCGACCTGTCCTAGGGAACCTGCTTTGGGAGGGGGGTTGGACTCAATGATCTCTGGAGGTCCCTTCCAACCCCTACGTTTCTGTGATTCTGTGATTGTTACAATGTTCAAAAGTACAAATATTTCCTATAATTTTGCTGAACAGTAGAGCCTATGAAGTTACCCTCGGGTTTTTTGTTGTGGTTTTGGTCCATCCCCCCTCCCCTCCCACCCCCAAAAAAGCTAGGGAAGAAAGCTCACTTTGCATTTTCCAGGACATGGGCACTGCAGAAACACAGAGCATCACCCCTGATTTCTCTCTGACAAAGGTAAGAGACAACTGAGCATAAACAAGACAGCAGTTTCAATGGTTTCTGGGTTTGGGTATAAAAGCCATTTGCCAGGCTTCCTCATTGCCTTTCTTACACAATAAATTTAGAGTTATAATTAGTGCTAATTAATAGATTAACTATAGTCTCTCCTGCATCTTCTTCCCTCTTCTAGGTCACTGGCAGATGTGTTAGATAAGCAAACATGCTTGTAAGTCTAGTGAACTGCTGAAATTCTTACAATTCATGCTGTTTGTGCTGTGGTACTGTATCCGAGCATGTAAACAAAGCAATGGCACAAAAATGCATCAGGATTTGGCATGAGTTATCTGCTCACCTGCATGCATGTTCAGTGCAACCTCTTAGCAAGTGCAAATTCTGCAGGATCTCATTTTCATTTGGAAAAAGAACCAAATAACAAACCAAACCAAAGAAAAAATAACCCCCAAAAAACCCCAAAGTAAAACAAAATAAGCAAGCATTCTGGGCCTCTTTTGTAGCACCAGCCACCCAAACGTGAACTGAGTGTAAATGGGTGTAGCTGGGACTCTGTAATCCTCACAACAGCCAGCTTTAGTGCCCCTGCCACTATTCCTAGCTTCACTAAGCCGCAGAAGAATAAAACCTGACTTGAATTTTAGCACGTTTACTTGCAGATACTGTAAACATTGTGGAAAATACAGTCACCTAAGAAAAGTGATAAAGGAACCTGAAAGCCATGATTTGGCTGCTTATGTGCCACAAGTACAGTATTTTGTGAAACAGGGATCTGGCTGTTAGCAGTCCTAACTATCTAACAGTGCATGTTTGATAGGGAACCCTATCAGCCCCTGCATAAATAAGCTGGCAATAAAAGGAGACACCTTTAAAAAGTCTAACAGCTGCTGCAAATTACAGTGTTTCTCTTGTATTACAAGATTATTCCCCATCTCATCTATGCAGAAGGTCACTCCATTTCATGGGGGAATTTAATATTCCAAAATCTAATTTCAATCTGATTAAGAACAACAACAACAACAAAATTCGAATACTGAAATGCTCAGTTAAAAGGGACACATTTGTTGGACGTTAAAGCCCTGGAGCAGTTTGCATAAAAGTTCCTGGTTACAAGGTCAGCTCCTGAAAGGCTACAGCCTCAGAAAACCCAGATTTCCTGCAGCTAAGAAGCTGTGTTGGCAATTTGCCAGTATAATTTGTTCTTGATATTTTGGCCAAATTGGACCATTTCTATGAAACATTCCTTTTTAGCTATTCACCACATTCCGATGAAATATGCTGATTTTTTTTTCCTGCTGACTTTTTCTTCACATTGCTTATCTCTTCAGTTTTGCTGAACTATGTTTTCCACCACTAAGGAACCACTCCACTGCTTAAGTACAAAGCAGGCTGCCTGGAATGCCATAAAACTCTTAAACAAAGCGAGTGTGGTAGTGGGAAGCAATGTATTCTATTAGACTTACTGATCAAACTTTTACCTAGATAACCTAGGAGGCTCAAAATCTCTTCTTCAGGACAATACAGGATGACAAAAAAATGACCAATTTGAATTCAACTTGCATTTACAGTAGAGCTTCATTGTATTAATCTGCTAAGAGGTAGCAGCCTTGGAATGCAGTTCATGCAGTTTTGCAGTAGCTTCATACTGTGGCAGCTACAAAGAGCTGCAGTGCAAATAAAAATCAGGATTTTCTTTTTCTCACCATTGCAAGGATCGATTTCAAATCAGGACTACCTGTGAAATCAAGAGCTCAAAAGCAAAGCATCCAAGTACAGTGAACTCTGAGGCCTTCTGAAGCTGACACTTTTCCTTTTACCTGCTTTTATAGGTTTTATAAAAATAATACAGCATAAAGCCTCAAAGGATTTTGACAAAACATATTCCTCAGTGATACAAAAGAGCGGCATAATAAAATTCAACACACTCATTGCTTAGCAATAACAGACATTTCTTCCACTGAGGGGTGGGTATACCACGGGTCAGGCTGTGGATTTCATCTAGTAGCTGTCAATTTAAGCAAAAACATAAGGAATAAAAGGAGGGGGGGGCGCGAATCTTGGCTTACAAGCAACTTGCTAAAGCACAGCGCTTCAAACCTGCATCTTAGATGTCACTGTGCTGGCTTTTTTATCCCCTGTAATCCATCAACATAATATGGCACATCAAAGCTAGACTCTAATCTTTTAAATTAATATTTTAAAAAGATTGCAAGTGTTTTGGTTTGGCTCCTTCGAAATGCTTTTTATTTTAACAAATGGAAGGTGGACCTGAAGATGTATGTTTATAATTTTATTGGTGCACTGCTGACATTGCTTTCTTGACTTAACAAAACCGAGATATCACAATTGCAGTTAGGAGTTTATTTCTCTTATCGCTTACTGGCTATCAGTAAATCGCAGATAAGGTTTCTCTGGATTAAAAACTGTCACCAGTGGAGTCCCAATAGCAGCAGTTGTAAGGAATGATTTTACTAAATTTCCATTCAATTTGGAGCATTCTTAACAGCATTCTCAACTTATGGGATAGAAACACAACACACAGCACAACAGTGGTCACAAAACAGGCCACAGGAATGTTGCCATTTTCAGATCTGTGACTGCTACATAAAATGTTTTGAAATGAGGAGGAAATATAAATTTGTTAGAAAAGAACAAACACAGAGCATTGCAAATTCCCTGGTTTGTGTTTCGTGGCAAGAAAATTTGTACCTAGGGGAATGTTGCCAAGACTGAAAGTTCAAACTCCCCTGATGAAGGAGAGAGGTAGTTGAATTCAGCTCAGGCAGGGTCCTTGGGAGTACACAGAGGCTGCATCTATATATAAAAGTCAGTAAGACTCAAGGGATCAAGGCTGCAGAGCACAACAGTCGGTCCTGAGGCCCCAGTGTTAACCACATACAGATTTTTGGGGTTTACTCCAGACTAGATCTATCCTGGCTCTATGGCTCTACACACTGAACATCTAATCATAACTGGACCACTGTAGATGCAACCATGGAGCATATTTTGCAGCTGAGTCTCGTCCAAAAGGAATTTAACTTGTAAGCTCTCAGACTGGCCTGCAATGTAAAATAAATCATGGTAAATGAGGATGACCAGGTTTNNNNAGGTTTGGTCCGAAATGCTTTAGTCCACTATGCATCTCATCAGTGCTTGTTCTGGATGGAAATACCCACGAAATATCTTGGTCCTATGATTCTTGCTTCTAAGGTTTTCAGGCCCACTGAAAGTCTTACAAATGCCTTTCTATTACAGTGGATGAGCTACAGACATCACCTGGCTTTGCCTGTTGACCTGCTGACATTCATGACAGCAGAGCAGCTGAGTTTCACAGGCTACAAATAGTAAATGTTTTTACCATATCAACACCATAGAAAATAGTGAATATTGCCTTCTCTTCTGAAGTCAATTCAGAACTTACCAGGCTGAAGAAGACTCTGATTCTGTCCCACTTTTTAGATCAGTGCTCCAACCAGTATTAACTGAAAGGTGGGTGACTGCTGCTACTACCTTATTTTTTAAAAAGATCTGATCATGACATGATCATGGCCTTCATTCAGAATAGAGATGAGATTGCAAGAGTAATGAAATTTCTAGCGCTGGTTTCTCATAGTCCAATTCAGCAAGATGGGATCACTGTCTGAAGCCCTGCAATGTCTCTCACTCTACTGGCCTCAATGAGGACATACAGCATTTATTTAACAGGAACTGAATACAGCTGCTTGATTTACATACCCTGGTTGCCACCTCTAATGGTTAGTAACTTAAATATAGTGTGCCTACCTAGATTTATACTAGAAAGAATCATCTGGTGCTAGTCTTTCATTAATTAGATAACATTCTTTGTTTCTTTGGGAAAAATCAAAGTGGTTTTTGGGAAGGGTCCAGTAAAAACAAGACAGGTATTTGATTGAGAAAAGGCATGCTTTTGCTATGCATCAACTTCAATATCTTATAAATTCAGTCTTCACTTAGTTCTTGAGTTCTTCAGAACTGTGTTTTCCTTGATTTGTTGTGTAGTAACCCAACTCTATCCTTCACTTGGATCATAAAGCAGTTTTAGATCTATGCATGTTTTTAAGACACTTCCACAAGGCACATCCACTTTTTATTTGGAGAAAGATTCCAGAAAAAAAGACAGGTTGAAGAAGAATCACCAGTTCTTATTGTGTAGCTGGAGAATGTTAAAGCTCTAAATCACCAATCATGATTTATTTCTTTTCTACTGTTGGCTCATTAGTTGCATCCATATCTTTTCCCACTAAAAGTCCCTTAAAATGGTTTCTAATTTGTTGGTACAGTTTCACCACTAACTGTGAGAGAAAGAGGAAAGCTGTTCCTACTTGCAATTGAGTGTTACATCAGTTTGTCTTAGCAAATGGCCAAAAATAAATCAATCGTAGTTTGCACTACCTAAAGAGACAAATCATTCTAATCAAAGTGGTGATTTACCAGACTACAAGCTAGTGAATTGTTTGGGTTTTTTCTTTCATTAGACCAACTAAAAAAGATTTTGTTCTTTTAATCTTTATTCATTATGTGATAGAA
>VZTU01010343.1:0-68905 GCA_013400835.1 Zapornia atra
GGGCCTGTAGTACACACCCACGAGATGCATATATAGAAGTCACACACGGAAATGTGTTCCAAATTAGGCACCAGTAACATCACTGAGGATTCTTCAGCAAAAGTCTTCATAGCTACATTCACATTTGTAAACATAAAATGCATTTTATTAAGTTTAACAAACTAACTTGGCGCAGGCACATTGAGTGACTCATTTCACAAGCACTTCACATTTACTTCTCAACAAATCAAATCCTGAAGTAGGAAAGCTGCTTCTATAGTAGGTATTAATAGATTTAGCATCATATTTGTTCCTCCCTGCTTTGTCTCCTTGGTTTTACTTCTTTTTTTCCACACCAAGGGAAACAAACAACATACCAAGGCAAAAAGTTGGTACCAGTTTAAACCTCAGTTTGAAGCACTCTGGACTTTTCAGCAAAACTACCAGTTGTTTAAAGATTTTCCCCATACCCCTCTGTCCTGAATCACTTCCAATGTCCCTGAATATTTTGTTTGCTACAACTTCAAAGACCCGTGGATTTTCATAGATTGAAAACAGACACTACATATTGTATTGTCTTATCATATGAAACAGCTGGGATGTAACACAAAGGGCCCTTTGCCCATCTCCACTGCCTGAAGGCAGGAGGTGAAGTGTCCCCACTAGGACAGCAGACTGATGATTACAGATACTTAAACCTGATTTCTCTGCTAAGTGTTTCAGCCCAGGGAAGCTGGACAGTCAGTAGATACAAGATTCCATATTTGATTTGATAAGGGATAGCAGAGTATCACATTAAATAATCAACTTCCCAGTTTAGTATCAGCCTGACAAGATGACATTTGGGCTGCAGCCTAGGCACCAGCTTAGGCTGCTGGGGTTTATGCTGCGCATTTTAAACTGCGGCTGCCTGGGAACTGCTGCATTCAGGACTAGCAACAGGTGGGTTCTGTGGATCAGTCAGCACGCCCTGCAGCAGGCACTGCTCCTCTGAGTCCTGTTTCCACACCCCGTGAAGGCCGAGGCCATGGCACGACTCACCCACTGCCCGCTTCCCTTCCACCTGCAATAGAAGTCACATAACCCAGCTCTCAGGGGGAGACTGAGGCTCGTCTGCTTCATTCACCTTTAACTGCATTCTGAGGTTGAAGCATTTTTATTTATAGCTCAGTCTTTACATGTTTTTAAACCTAATTTCTCCTTAAAAAAAAAATATATATATATATTATATGGGAGATTTTTCCAGGTTTTGAGACTTAACAGTGCAGTAATGCTGTAATATCAGTGACCTATCAGAGCCCTGAGACAGGCTGCCCAGGGGGGTGTGGAATCTCCTTCTCCGGAGATATCCCAGACCCATCTGGACACTGACCTGTGTGACCTGTCCTAGGGACCCTCGATCTCTTGAGATCCCTTCCAGCCCCTACCATTCTTTGTTTATGTAACATTAAGTTCAAGTTTTACCTGAATTTTACAGAAACGTTCCTACCTCCCTTCTGAAAGGGCCTGTAGTCTGTTTATAAAACAGTCTCTATTTGGGAATAATTATGAGTTAATTGTAACGTGGATGAATAGTTAGGAAGAAGGTATAGTTCTTTTAAAAATCTAGACAGCTTTTAGAAAAAGGAAGTTTCTTTTAAGAACAGAGACATACAATAACTTTGATGCAAATTCACTCATCCAGAGGCAAATAAAGTTTCTCTTCATTCACCATAATTTCAATTTACCATTCAGAATATCAAAAGGCTCCTTTCAGGTGCATGACTGCATGTTAGCCAAAAGACTAATTTTGGCACTAAATTCAAAATGCTTTCCATGCAATTGGGAAACAGGAAAAGAGGTGACTTAAATATAAAAATCACCAGAACCACATGAGATTTTTTTGAGTGACCTCTTCAATTAAACTGAAACAGGAACACTCTCACCTACCGATTTTTCTCCTTTGGGACGCAGCACCATGAAATCAAGAGAACAAGTCATTTCAGAGAGATGGGACCATTCCTCTAGCCAAAGCATCATTTTCCCTGGTTGGTGTTTGACAGCATGCTGCCAAGGAATTCATTGCAAACATCTATACAGCTGCAGATTTCCGATATGAAACGCAGATGCAGGTGAAGCAGGCGAAGAAAAAAAGCCCCTACAAACACACTGCACACCTGACATTGAACTGCTGGGGAATTTGTGCAACCACCTACCCTGATGCTGTGATACATAAACTACTGACACTGGCATAGAGGAGCACGGGGCCTCAAACACTTGAGTTAGTCAGACTTGCTGCTCTTTAGAGTCTAATCCAGTTTAACCCTGCTCAAGAAGTCCCTGCACATTCAGGCTGCTGACTCCAGTGTGAGATTTCTCACTACTGGAATCACCACAGAAAAGCAGGAACCAGGCTGATTCAACCTCCCTGTAGGAGCTTTGAAGCAGGAGAGGAAAATCTGTCAAGTCATTTCAAATGCTAGAACGAGTTTTGATTTGGTTTTCATCATTAACAATACAGCTTGGAAACAGTTACCAAGGAATGAAGTGTGCATTAACAGAAGGAATTACACCTTCTCTTTTGCATTTAGAGCTTTTCTTCTTAAAAAACAAATCAGAAAACTTTTAGGACTGAGGTCCTCTTGTGCTCCCCCCACCCTTATAATCTTTCTCAAGAACTGTACATCAGATTGAATCATTTTTTGTTCCACTGATTTTCCCACAAACCATATCCTGAACAGCCTACCTACCTCTGCAAAGCCCAAACAGTATGAAGATGCTTTTTATGGCATCATAAGTTTTATACAAGGCTGATGTCCTATGACAAGCACAAAGCCAGCATAAAGAAAGTATTGACTACAAAGTAGTACTGGAAAGTTATAATTTTTAAGGTAAAATTTTGTACAATAGTAAGATTAAAAATCATCTTAAACCTATTCCAAATGCAGAGAGAGAAAGTATACAGACAAACATCATTGGCTTCTAGACAAACTTGGTAAATACTTTTCTGAGATCAATTATGAGATTCCAAAAGATTTCTGAATCAGAATAAAGTGTTAAAGATTCTGTATTTATTTCCTGCAGGGGCAAAATTCTGAACATTAGTTTTATTGGATCTGGCTGAGGTGGAGTTACTTTTCCCCCAGCAGCCCTCCTGGTGCTGTGCTGTGTTTTGGTAGCCAGCAGGGTGTTGGTAACACACTGGTGTTTTGGGTACTGCTGAGCCGTGCAGGCACCATCCCAGCTGTCTCTCCAACGTTTCTCCCTCACTCAGCCGTAGGCTGGGGATGGGCAAGAGCCCAGGAGAGGGCACAGCCGGGACAGCAGACCCCAACTGACCAAAGGGATATTCCATATGGTGACTGCTGAGTCGCAAGCAGCTGAGGGATAACGGGGAGGAAGGGGGCATTCCTTTATTTACATTTGTCTTCTGGTGCAACTGCTATACATACTGAAGCCCTGATTCCTGGGAAGTGGGCAGAGGTCACCTGCTGATGGAAAGTAGGGAACAATCTTTTGGTTTTGCTTTGCTTCAGTGCCTGGCCTTTTCCTTTCACTGTTATCTTGACCCATGGGTTTAGGGTTGGTTGTTCCATTTCATTTTTCTCCCCTCCCTGTCCTGCTGAGAAGGGCAGCTTGGTAGACACGTGGCATGCAGCTGAGGTTAAACCACCACATTATTCTTCTGGAAACAGCAGGTGCTTTTCCAAGAAACTCAAGCAGTTTGCTTCTCCCAGGAAGACGTGCATTCTTCATCTCCCAGTTCTGCTGTCTCCAGAGCTCTAACTACGTTTGTCTGGGTTGGGGTCAGGACCACAGCTGTCTCAGTGGTGACCCACAAACCACCAGACAAGCTGAAGTAAGTCTGCCAGGGTTTCATGAGAAGTTCATGTAAGGGAAAGAATTTTTCTGCAAAAGACCTTTAGACCTTTTAGACGGGGACAACCTTAAATAAAAATAATTTTAAAGAAGAAAATATTTCAAGCATTTTGCTGAGAAACTCCAGACCTTTGTTTTCAAATCTGCTGACTGAAAAGTTCTCTGGAATTTCTGAAATACACCAGAACTGAAAATTCTCTAAAGGAAGCCACCAAGCAAGAACATAGCCAGCTCTATCAAATACTGGGGTCCTGGCAAGAAATGCCAGAGCTGCCTTTTTGATCAAAAACTTCTAAGGTTTCTCCAGAGATGCTTTCATCCATCAGTTTCCACTTAGGAAGAATAGTCGATCAATCCCTTCTCTAACACGAGCTGACATTAAATGCTTTTTAATGTTAATATTTCTTTTCTACTTCTGGAGAAGTGAATCAGGAAAACTTCCTGTGTTCCGTACGTTTTTTTCCAGCCTGCATTAACAGGTAAGAAACACCACTCTGGAAATGGAAATACTTTCAGATCTCTGCCCAACTAGCAATCAAAAAGTGGTAACTAGTGGTGGAAAACCCATAAACATGCTTATTTCTGGCCCTGTGACTCAGATGTAATTTAACATCCATGTAAATTAAAATCTCACTGCAGGCCTGGTGAGATTTTATGATCTATTAATATGATCTTGTCTTGTGATAGTGGTGTAAATTGGAGTTTGAGAGAAACAAACCTATTTTGATTTGACTATCAAGACGTCTTGGGGGACAACACTCCCTGGGCAATGCAATCAAAAAGGGACTGCCACATCTAGTGGCAATAAAATTGCCTGAACTTTGAAATTCAGACTTGGGTGACATAGCCCAGGAACTTCCTCAAGCTTTCTGGGAAATAGAGGATGGAATTTTCCTCTTGTGAAAACAAAACTAAAAAAGAATAGCTCTTCAGTTTCAAGTTACATAGCTTCTAGGAAACAGCTTTTAGCTGAATTAGGCTTAATTAAACACCACATTCTAAACGAATCTAAAACCTGAGGGCTATTATTTAATAAGAAAATGTTTCACCTCCTGAAGAAATCACTTCTATCGTTTTTGACTGACAGAAATTTTGAGCAATGAACACTCTGAAAGGGTTTAGGATTTATAGTTTTTAAAGAGGAGGTAAGTAAGAGGCCACAGGGTGAGGGAAATCAAGTCAAAAAGTGCGTTGTGGCATGATAATTCTTAGCAACTTTCACCCTCCAGGTGGAGAAAAAGTGTTCCCAGAAAAATTACCAGGCAACAGAACTGCTGACAAACAGGACCTGAACCCCCACACTGCTGACCATATTCCTCCTTTCTAGCCATTTGTCTCATTGGAGAGCATCTGCCCCCTCTTCCATCCAGGCAGATGTTGCTGGCACATCAGTCAGTCACCCTTAAGCTGCTGGGCATCTTCCAGCACTGAATTACAGGGCCAGGTAACCCAGCAAAAGTTTCACATGAGCATCTGCAGCGCAGCACAGGTGTGTGAGGATGTGTGCCATCATGGACCCCCTCACACTTTTCAGGGGCTGCTTGCAGACTAGGGTAGAGTCTGCTCCAGTTCACCCAACTGCTGCCACACCACTGTGTGTCAATCAGTGTACAGGAGATGTGATCACCAACCAGGGGCACTTATTGCATCTGCAAGTGGCTGCCAGGAGGGGTCTCCAACGTTTCAGTCCAATAATTTCCAGTTTGCCCCAAACAAAAAAGGAGCAAGAGCAGAAGAGAATCACAGACAGACTTTTCTCTTTACCATTACTCTGTTTGGTTTTATATCCCTGTTGTTTTCTTATCCTCATTTATTTTTCCACTTCGCTCCAGTGCTTTGAATACCCCTCTATCTATCTGTCCTGTGTGTCCTCAGCGTTTCTCAACGAGAACACATTCGTGTTCTTTGCCTTGTTCTTTAGGAGTAAGAGCTCCTGCTTTCACTCACTACACCAAAATTGCACTCTTAGCTTTAATCAATAAGGTTGTTTGTCTTGCAGCCCTGGCATATTTTCAGGACAGGTCCCTGTGAAGAGTAGAAAATATTCCTTGTTTGTCCTTGAGCTACAGTGTTCCCAGGCACTACTGCTCTTACAACACCTCGCATTCCAGCTTTCCCCTGCTGCAAACTGAAGAAAGCAACAAAGAATCTTTCTCAGGCAAGAGACAGTTGTTTGGATATGAGAAGTAGTAAATATTTGTATGTGGCAGGCTTTCATCCCCAGCACAAACATCTCGTAGGGATTTTTGTCTGAGCTCATTTCCACAGTCCTTTCCGCCCTCCCCATGTAAATCTGGTTCAATCCCAGAGGCATCTCTAGGTTTCTTTCACCAAAAACAGTAACTACCCTTTCCAACTTGGAAGAATTTAAAGGGAATAGTTTGAAGAAGCCAAGAAGCAATTTTGGCTAGGATCTTTTCCAGAGGCAGGGCTCTCCTCTCCCAAAAGGGGATTCCAACCACCAGAACGTGCAGTTCCCCACGCACGGGTGACAATTTGTGGCAGCAACAGGATTTTCTTATTCCTCCTTAGTCTTGCTGTAAGAAATTACAGCCACTGGGATTGTGTGTCAGCACAATGTGGTGCATATCTTCTGGAATACAGAGTTCAGAGCTGCTCTGCAACTTGATTTTGAGTTTTGGTCCCTTTCAAAGGGGAGCAGTTATCTTTATAAACAATAAAGATCTTACCTAATGAAAAGCCCTAGAAAAAATTGTACGTGTGACTCATTGTACATCCTTGTGCAAGCCCACAGTTGCTGAAAGGGATAACCATATCTCCAGAGGCTGATTTATCCCATCCTCTAGTGGATGTATATTATGAAGAGAGGGCTGAATCCAATGGGGATTTACTATCTGGAGTTTTGTGGGTGCCAACAATGTATTATGCAGCAATGATTCCAATAGAAACTTACTGTCTAGACTTTTGTAGACACCAGTAACATGTTTTGCAGCAGTGGTATTGTGGAATGTGTGTACCAGCACATTGTAAGCTTTCTAGCAGGACTATCTCCAAGGACAAGAAAACTCAAGGCTACAAGGGGCCCCAAGACCAGTCCTGCAGCCCTGGTAACCAAGAGGAAGATAAGGGCTGTAGTTCACAGCAAAAACACAGTGATGAAGGCGAGTGGATGAAGTGGACGATCACCAGGGTCCTTGAAGACCACCTAAAGACTGTAGAATGCATGTGGGAAAGGGTGGAAACCTATGATAACAAATACTTGGGAAAGTAATGAGTGTGTTAATCATTTCTCAGAAAGGACATGAATGTGTGTGTACAACCTGTGTATAAGCTGCACAACTAACTCATTCGCCACACACATTAGGCCTAGCAATGCCCTGTGTGCCCAGCACTGCAATACCTGCAAAGGATACCTGCTCAATAGTCACCAAGGCTACTGAGTTTTTGTTTCAGCTTTTCATGGTGTCAATTAAAAAAAAAAAAGCAAACAAAAAACCAAAAGCAAAACCAAAACCAACCATCCAAAATTCCAATGAGATTAATTCAAATTGTTCCTCTGAAGGGATCCAGAATATACACACTTCACTTCTAAATGTCTAGGAGGAGATGAAGTTCACCCAGCAACCATTTCTAAACTATTCCTGGGCACTGCAAGCATCTAAGCCAAGCCATGCTAAAGGAAGGAGGTTTCCAAATTGTGGAAAAAGGCTTTAATGCCTGTGTAATAACTCAAGACATCACACAAACCTAGTAACTCTGACTGCAGAAGGGGGAACCAAGAGTGTGATCATGTTCTTCAGTCAGGTCACTCCAGTGCTCCAGATAATCACTCTTCTTTCATGTTCAGGTTGCTTATAACTGGTATACAGTAAAAGGTGCTATTATCAGCATGACTATTTACTGGCAGATACAAAAAACATCAAGAATGGAGTAAAAACAGAAAAATTAGATCCTCATTTTAGAGGCAGCCAGGAGTATTACTGCTTGATGCATGTATTGCTACTTCCTCCTTTCTGATTACTGCTGCTAAAGCATCACAAATTGCAGGTTGCTCCATCACAGTATTTGCTGTATGATAAATGGCTAGAACTTTGGAAACAGGCTTTCCTCCACACCACGTTACTAGGAAGGCTTTGCATCTGGATCTACACTGAAATCCATAACATCGTAGGTCCAAAAGGACAGCATCAAAAGCAAAAACAACTGGGCAGAGGCTCAAAGACAAAACCAGCCCCTAGATAAGCAGGATGCTAGCATCCTAACAACCAGCATGAAAACAGAGCTCTGCAGGCTCTGCGGTAGTGGGAAGCTGCATTCTACACCAGCTCGTGACAAGCGTCCCATGACACCATATCATGGCTCCATTTTCCTAGAAGCAAGAGCAATCTCTTCTTTCCTGTAGCATGCATGAAGCAGAACGTGTCGCAATATATCTCTGCAGACCCCAAACTGAGAAGTTTCCAGGGTCTGCCGTTCTCCCATTGACTCTGTTGTGCTTTGAAATCCAGGCTGCAGCTCCAAAATCAGCTGCCAGCTTCACAGAGGAGTTCCCAGGTTTCTCCTCAGAACTACTACAGACAGAAGTTCCTTTGATAGGTCCAGGTTACCTCAAGGTACCAACACGACAGACCTTAAGGTGGCTGCCAACAAGATCTCAGGAATGAAGACAGGGTCCCTGGCAGAGACAGCTGCACAACATGCTGTAGCCTACCATAAAGGTATCACAGCTCTTCCAACATTCTTCACTTCCTCTGTATTTGAATATCTTGTATATATTTGCATGTCATTATTTCCCTCTTTGATAGCAGGAGAAGCCCTTAAACCTGTATTTGGGTTTATATTGATGGCATACAGCACATCATCTAACAACAAAACAGGCAATAGAGCTCTTGATACATATTTGGGAGTGAAAAGATACGTAGATGCTTTTCACATGCAAGGAGGCACTTTAAAGCAAGCACTTTGAGCATTAGTCCCACATACAACACAAGCACTTGTCTAAGCATTAGTCCCACAGTATATCAAATGTTGAATTTACTGTAAAGAAACAAAGGCAGTGCCTGATAAGCAGCATTTTTTCCAGTGAGGCACTGCTCATTCCAGTTAAAGAGCTTAATATTCAGCAAAATGCAGTTAATCGGATGGAAAAGAAGTCTCAACTACATAATGGGTCCTGCTGTCATTTCCCTCTCCCTTTGCTGTCCCAATAAATTGTCCTTATCTCAACCTATGAGTTTTATCTTTTTGCCCCAATTCTTCTCCCCATCCCTCTGTGTGAAGGAGGTGAGCAAGCAGCTGTGAGGTGCTCAGCTGACAGCTGGGGCTAAACCATGACAATCCTTTTTGGTGCCCAATGTGAGGCACAAAGGGTGAAGACAACAGATCTGACTGGCATGTATTAAAACAAAGGTGTTATAAGCATTTATAATATGAAGAATTAAAAATACACTTTGTTACTTTAAGATAAGCAAACAGAAATCCCAAGCAATAAGGCAATGCCTCATTTCACATACCCAGGTTGCTTGAAAATGAAAGCCTACTACTAGGTAAGTGCAATTCTTCACTCCCAAAACTTCCATAGGCCAGTTCTGACGTTGAACTAACTGCACAGCAGTGCCAGGTTCTGCTGACTATAAAGCTGGCATTTATACATTTTACTCAAAAATGTTAATTCAGATAGAAATGGCTGAAGCTATGAGCAAGCAGGGACAGGTATCCTGCTCAAGAACAATGCAGGTTGCTCAGACACACATGTATTGCAGCTTTACAAGCCTAGAAAAGATGGGTGTTTCTCTTGTCCCATGTACCTCCTGCATGGAGGCAGGTCATTTTCTAAGGGTCTGAGGCAAAGTCTGGAAACCCATACCTTCCCCCCAAAAAAACGTTCATGCTCTATCTTTTGGTTTATCACAAGTTTCTGGGTCACTTCAGTCCTTAAAGAGACCCTAGTGATTCTCTTTTCTACCTCTCCCAGCCCCAGACAATTTCAGCCATTGCTCCACTTATCCAGACTACGTCCATAACTGCAGCGGGTCCAACAGACCTTGGACAAGGAGATCTCTGAAAATGCTCCTCCACAAACCATGTGGAGTCCATGTCTGATGTCAGCTCACACTTAGGGGACTGAGATCACAACTACCTTGCACTTTGAGGAAGAGGATAACACACCTTATGCATTAACAGACAGTAACAAGGCATCACTTGCTTCATTTCCAACTTCAAGGCATAAGTAACAGCAGCTGCTAGAGGTATCAAAGACTGAGTCCACCATCACTCCTGCAGAGTACAACTGTTTCTGATTAATTAATTACTACATGCAGTGTGATTGCCTCTCTTAGAACACAGCCTTCCAGCAAAGCAGAATAGACAAATTTAACTACCACCATTACACTTCATCTCATAGATGAAAGAATATAGGTATGACCTCTCTCCTGCTTTCTGACTCTTTGAAATTATTTGGTTAACTCCAAACCCACGTGCTTGATAAAGCCTGGTCCTTCTGACGAGCCTTTGACATCACATGTAGCATCCACCATCTGCTATTAAATACTGTGAACATGGCTGTTGAACTTACTGCTTTTTTTTCCTCTCCTTCTGTCAAAATTATGTACTTTGACCCCACAGTGCTCAGAAACAGAGCAGAAGATTTAAATTAACTCTGACTCTCAATTCCCCAAGTTTTAAACAATCTGGCACCTTGTAGTAACTGAAAGACCAATTACTGAGGTGGCAGCCTGTCAGCTGGCAGAAAGCGATTTCTCTTAACTGGATCCTGTCTGCAAGAATTGATCACACCCCATTTTGTAGCACACTGCTCCTCCTCCTTCCAGGATGTCAGGAACTCCCACATCTTCCAGCTACATGAGCGTTTATTCTTTCTTTGGCTTTGTTTGTCCATCTGCATCACTGAGGAGCCTTGGCCTGACAGTGACATTCACCTGGTTGGTGAACAGAGGGGAAGAACTGGTTTACATTTCTAATAGCAGCTGCTTTTCTGGCAATGAAGAGCCATGGCTTAACTTCTACACAGGGCTTTTCCCTGCTTGGGGTAAAATAGTTCATACACCACCTGTCTACACGTTGCATGCACTTTTCTGTTCACTCATATTTTCTTACTGCAAAAAAGCCTGCAATCAGATTTCTTGATAGCAAACAGTCTACTCAGGGCCTTATCCAGCCTCTTAATCAGCAGGACAGGAGCCTGCTCCATGCTGAAAGGTGTTTTGCCATGCCAACCCAATCTAGTGTTCATGGTGACAGCCATGGTATGTCATCTACAGCCTAATATCGTGTCCACAGGGCTTTGTGGTACAAGGAACACCCACAGGGTTTAGAATGGCATGCTTTGTCAGACTCAAATCAGCAAAAACATAGAATATCATTAAATGCTTTGGAGATTTATGATAAACCATAGCTTTTCCAAAATTTAACACCATAAAACACTAAGAAGGACTGTTAAACACATTCTTGTCTTTTATTTTTTTTAAACATGTGGTTTGCAAAAGTAATGCAAACATTCATTAAAGATTGGCACTAAGTTTCTCTTTCCAAAGACAGACATATCAGCATCACGAAGCCACCAGTGACCTGTACTGGGTGGTGCTAGAAACTCTCCCGCTGCTATTCAAAGCTGCTCGTATTTCACTGAGAAGCTGTGATCACTGTGCAGCAAGCCAACAATCAGGAGAACCAAACTAGAAGAGCTGGCAAGACTGCATCAGTGGGTGCTTGTTAAGGAGTTGTTTAGGACAGCCAGGACAATAGTAGTTCTGAATACATTGCAGACAGATCATAGAATCACAGGGGTTGGAAGGGACCTCAAGAGCTCCTGGGGTCCAACCCCCCTGCCCAAGCAGCTCCCCAGCTCATATTGCACAGGTTGGCGTCCAGACGGGGCTGGAATCTCTCCAGAGAAGGAGACTCCACACCCCCTGGGCAGCCTGTCCCAGGGCTCCCTCACCCTCACTGGGGAAAAGTTCTTCCCCAGGTTGGTGTGGAACTTCCTGTGCTCCAACTTGCAGCCATTGCCCCTTGTCCTGTCCCCACAGACACTGAAAAGGGGCTGGCCATTTCCCCCTGCATCCCCTGCTTAAGCCATTTATAGACATTAATAAGGTCCCCCCTAAGTCTTCTTTTCTCCAGGCTGAACAGTCCCAGCTCACCCAGCCTTTCCTCACAGGGGAGATGCTCCAGGCCCCTAATCATCTTCGTAGCCCTTCTCTGGACTCTCTCCAGGAGATCCCTGGCTTTTTTATCCCAGGGAGCCCAGAACTGGACACAACACTCCAGGTGGGGCCTGACCAGGGCAGAGCAGAGGGAGAGAATCACCTCCTTAGACCTTCTGGCCACACTCCTCCTGATGCCCCCCAGGATCCCATTGTCTCTATTAGCCCCCAGGGCACACTGCTGGCTCATAGCCAACCTGTCACCCACCAGGACCCCCAGGTCCTTCTCCACAGAGCTCTTCTCCAGCAGGTCATCCCCCAAGATCTACTCTATCTGCTCTAGAAATTCTGATCCAGTTTAATAAGACTAAGGGACTGCTATAGCAAACAAAATCCTCAGTGCAGATTGCATCAATAGGCACAGAACTTTCAAATGCTCCAGTCCTGCTCTCTATACTCAGAAGTCAAAATAAAGTTCCCAGATTTTTCTGGAGTAAAGTGTCCAGGGTTACTACAACAAAAATTAAAAGCTTAAGTTGTATAAATATTATGAAGTTATCTTCTTCCTCTGAGGACAAGAGGAAGAAGCATCTTCAGAGAAGAGTTATAAATGTGACATTGACCCAGTGATGGTCTATTAAATTTGAAAACTACTGCAATTGATCATGAACACTTGGACTGCACCTACACAGAAAGTTCTGATAGGATAAAATATCTTCTCATTGAAAAGGTCAGGTTTTTGAAGAGATGATTTATTCTAAACAGAAACTTTATGAATTTTCCCACTTCTTTGATAAAATGTATTAGAACAAGAGTCCAATTACTATTTCTGATTGATTTATTGGCAGGTCTTGGAGACCTCATTCCAGTGAGAATACTATTTTTTTATCTTCTAGACCAGAAGGATTCACAACTTGGAAAAGCAACTTTCTGTCACAGAGGAAGTATTAAACATGAGAATAACAATGTGTTTTTGCCAGCAGTACTTGCTGCAGTGCTATATTCAGTCATCTGAAGTATTTTTCAGCACTGCAGAGCACATGAAGAGATGAACTCATGTCACTGTACTCTGCGTTAAACTTGAGACTAAGTCTTTTGCAGCCATGTTTCCTACTTGCTTGCAGTAGGGACCTTCAGTGAGCCAGAAAAGTTCTAGTTTCCATAAGAAAATGTCAATTCAACAAAATCAAAAACTTTAAAAGGCCGTATTTCTGTTCTGTAGCATGGTTAGAACCTGGGGGTGGGGCAAGATTTCCTTCCTGAAGTTAAAGTCATGCCCCTGTCCCCACTGTGCTTTAGGAAGGCTCACAGGAGGCAGGGCAGGTGTTTGTCTGGCTCCAGCTTCTCCCTGTACTAGCAATGGAAGGAGAGAGATAGTCAGGCTCTGTGGTCTAGATAAATGCAAGGTGAACAGCTAGGCTTGCACATGTGATGAAGCCCCACTATGCCACAGCACTCCTTCCCTTCATTTCCAGACTTGCTTGGTGGTGACCAGAAGACTCATCTTTATTCAAACTCTGTCCATACCCACACCTAAACCTGACCTGTCACATGTCAGGTATCAAACACTCCTCTGTGGAGACACATCCCAGCATCCGCTGCAGATGTGATACTGGAAGTGAGTTGGTCTTCTCTGGGAGCTGTACAAACCTACTTCATCCATCCCTTGAAAGGGAAACTTAGAAACACCCCTTTAAAAGGGAAGCTGACACGTGGAAAGGATTCTTGATCCCAACCATGCTTCTCCAAGCAGTGTGCTCACTGCATTGCACGTGCTTCTTACAGACAACAGCATTGCCAGTTCCCAGCAGCTGCCACATCAGTCCTCCCAGGGGGGTCATATCTAATCAAACCCAGGATTCACAGTACTGTCACTGAAACAAAACCAGCACCTTTCACTGTGCTGCAGAGCTTGCAAGGTGTTCACTGAAGATTAGATGATGACCCTGAGACATCTTCCAGACCACAAACAAGACTGAGGAGGGGGACATGACACCCAACTGCAGGAAGGCATTTTAAATGATCAGCCCCTCAGGACCTGCAGGGTCAGCATCTCTAGATGAATGCCCATCCTCAGATCCATTCTAGGTCGCTCCTTTTCAGGCATTTCTGGTATTTAGTATTTCTCAGTTGCTTGTTGAGTGACATAAAATTAAAAAAAAAAAAAGGAGGGTGTATATCTATTCCTATTTTCTAATAGTTTTTACTGAAGGACAGATTCCTCTGCAAATAATCCTCACCTGCAAGTCCACTAAGCAAAACTCCTCAAGCATGGAAGAGATCTTGACTAGTCTTCCTATTATCCTGCAAAAATATATAAGCACACAGCTCTGCTGAGGACCTTGATCATTGATTCCCTAGGAGAGTTAAACTTGATAGCTGAATAAACTACTTGTATATTATTTGGCTGTTTTATAAAATTCTAAAGTGAATCAGTCCAATAATGAAAAAACTCTGACTAGCAGAGCAAGAGTCATGCATCACATTCCTGTGGAAAAACACAATAAAGTTTAAAAAAAAAAATTAAATTTGCTTATTGCAAGGCAGCAGGCCAAATATTTGACCCCTGCTCACCCTCTTAAGTCTAACAATTTCCATGGATTTACACAAAACAGGAGACATAGCTTTTATATACTCAAAGCAAATAAAGCACAAGTGTTTCCTAAAAGGACTCTCAGAGCTAGGAATGAATGGGGCTGAGGTCTATATTAAAATGCCACAGACAGCTAGTGACAGAATACCTCCTGACAAACCTTCCCCCCTTCTCTTGCAGTCAGATGGTGTTTTTGTAAAAGGCATCAGAAGAAATAAGGGAACAAAAAGCCAGCCTGTACAACAGCAGCTTAACCCTTCAAGCTTTACCATGGAAGCATATTATTTTTCTGTAGCCATGTTTTACCCTGGAGAGGTGCTGCAGGCTACCTGGCAGCTCTGGCACAGGTTAATTAAGAGCAGACAGCAGAGGTTTAGCAGCCCAGAGGTGGGGCTGTTTTCCAGCACTGGACTCCTGCCCAGAGCAGTATGCAATGCTCAGAGGCAATAAACCCCTGAGCCATTCTCATATCCCCTGGTTGTACCTCTGGCAGAAACACAGGTTACCCAGCATCAAGAAACTTCTCCAGGAAATCTGGGCACAGAAAGGCACATGGGGTGGGATGGCTGCTCCCAAAACCTCTGGGAAACTCAAACCAGTGTGGAGTGAGACCATTTGTGTGGGGACACAGGACTAAATTAGTGTCTAATTCAGTCTAAAGACTAAACTTCTTAGCAGGCAAGAGTAAAGAGTAAGCTGAGAAGGAAGAAAGAAAAAGCCAAAACCAGAGATCAATCCAAAAGTCTCCTCAGACTTTGCTTGAATGCTCCCAGACTGAAAAATCTGTAGAACTTGGTGAAGGTTATCAGCTGGCATCTGAGTAGTGTAAAATGAGAGATGATCCAGGAATGCTGGTTGGGTGACCCAGAAGAGCACATGAACAGCAGAAGAAACTTGGTCTGAGGGAGAAACCTTTGTGCTGGAGATGATCAAGGCTCAAAGAGGTTTTCCTAGCAGAAAACAGAAGAAAAGTTAATGAACCTCACAGATTTAATGAAGAAAAATGCTAAAAACTGCCTACTACAGGCAAAACAAGTTTGGAAACAGAAGACAAGGGGGAACTACTTTGTCTCACTGACAGTGAAAACCAGGCACTACCCACTCACTCCATGACCCCACTCCTGGCTCTACAGGACACAAGCTGTCACTGATGTGAGGTTGTAAGATATGTTTTCTGCCCTTAAGAAAAATAGTTGTCTGCAAAATTGATGAGCAGAGAACCAACCAAGGGATGCTCTGCATAAGGCTCTGCAAAATGACCTTTTTGAAGCCATGTAGCTCCAAGCCATTATTTTAAGTGAACAAAGAATATCTTCAGTTCTGATTAAGACAAATTCACAGGCTGGTAAATTCAATGTTCAAATGTGAAAAGACAAAAAACCAATGAGAGCATTGTCCACCATCTCTAACAGTACTCTCAGGCCCTTCTGATCAACTTTTTCCTCCTAGAGGAAAGCTCACACACTGAATTGCATGGCCTATGACAACAGGATTAAAGAGAATAACAATGCATTTGTTTATCATGGCTCAGCCCCAGCTGGCAGCTCAGCACCACAGAGCTGCTTGCTCACCCATGGCAGGATGGAGAGGATAATGGGGAGACAATGGCTTCAAGTTGAATGAGGGCAGGTTCAGATGAGATGCTAGGAAGAAAGTCTTTGCTCTAAGAGTGGGGAGGCACAAGAACAGGTTGTGAAAGGCCTGGAAGTGTTTAAGGCAAGCTTAGATGGGGATTTGGGCAACCTGATCTAGTGAAGGTGCCCCTGACCATTAGAATATACAAAGCAAGAGATACACAATGCAACTTGCTCAGCTTACAACCCTGTCCTGGGTCCTGGAGCCACCACTCCTGAGCAGCCCCCTTTGTAAGCCAAGCATGACATCGTATGTTATGATGACTTCTTTGGCTAGTTTGGGTCACTTGTCCTGGCTGCATCTCATCCCAATATCTTGTGAAAAATCAACTCTATCCCAGTCAAAACCAGAACACTGTTCTGAAGAAGCTGAAGAGTATATGATGTGAGGTTTCCCTCAAGCAGAAATCAATTTTCTGTAAAGCAAGCAACTATACCTTGTTTTATCAGACAAGGTCTTCCTTTGATAGTAAGAAATACTGATATACATGTAATCAGTCTTGATGATGAGGTTCCCTGCTAAACCACATTCCTCCAACCTCTGACTGTTACACAGCACCAGCTTAACCATCAACAAAATAGAAATACGAATCTATCCATTAAGTGGCAGTGCTAGTTGTCACATATCTCTAGGAACAGGGAAGGTATCCCTGAGAGAGCTTCATTCCACTGTCACCCTGCTCTTAGACTCTTCCCCAAACATCCTTTTCTGAATACCAAAAAAACCCAAGGTACTAGAACAAACTTCAGTTCAACCACGTGTGGTCAGTTCTTAAGCACTTAAAAGAGACTTCCTTTTTAAGTCTTAATCCACATGCATTATTTAATTCACATTAAAAAAATATTTCCCTGCTTTGAAGTGCATTTATCAGACAGAGGAGACCTGGAGTGGACACATCCAGAATGTACAACTGCCTGTGGTACAGTAAGTGGCTCATTTCTAGAGGGCTGCTTGCTAGATGGCAGCATAGGCAAGTGCAACACAGGAGGTGTCAGGACAGCAAGAAGGGAGGGAGAGGGATGAGAAGCACATAACCATTGTTAGAGCATCTGACAGGAGGCGGCCTATGCAAAGAGCAGCATCACTCTGGGAGACAGAAAGCAGGGAGAGTCCTGTTGAAACACACTGCAGCAGCCACAACAGTGACTTATGTATTGCTTATTTCTCCTCAGGGCCACCACTGGGTCCCATTAGCATCCTCCACTGCATAAAAATCCCAATTGTGAATCACACCTTAGTCAGGTTTCAGTAGGTTATCAGTGACCCAAGCCATTAGGCACATGATGGATTCTGATCAAAGATCAGTTAGTAAAAACACAAAGCTGCACATCAATGAATTTCCTCTTTTCAGTGCAGCACTCTAAATGGTCAGTTGATGCTCATGAATGAGAGCTATTGTACAGGCACACAGAGCTACAGGTTTGCTCTCACAGCCACTGGTGAGAACACACAAAGTTGGCTCCTCAGGCACAGCCATGTGCCAGCCAAGGGCAGGCATTTTTGTTCTAGTGCTCTAAATTAAGCCCCACAACCTATAGGAAGACCAGAAGTCCTTCAACCTCCATGGCTCCTGAGCTACTACTAAACCAACAGGAGAGCACAAAGATCTTTGAAAGTAGCCAACCTATTTACAGACAGCCTGTTTATAGAGAGATTTGAGAGCCTGACTTTATCACCCATTGTAAAAGTGCTGGCCTCATCAAATCAGTAACTGTTCTTCAGCAGAAGCAGGGACAGATTGCATGAAACATGTTGTGATTCTCAGAGATCTGTAAATATAAGCTAAGAAGGACAAAAAAATGTGCTTATGAAAAAAATACATAGCCCAAAAAGTAATTAAGGAAAGTATATGTAACAAAGCAAGTTAGATATAAATGCAAATGATGCTGCACAATTCAGGACATTGTATAAAATAAATAGAATTTAACCAGTTTATGTGGGATACTAAGAAAAACTCACATTCTGTTATTGACAGATGAAGAGGATTTAATTAGCAGCAGAAGAGTGGAGGGAAAACTATCCCCACTTAGTTGAGAAAAAAAATATTTTTAGTCATAAGAACATTTAAAACTTTGACAAGTGTAAGTTGTCCAGATTTGAGTCTTTATTCAGCTTCTCATCGATGTAAAGAGGAAACAAAATCTTGAAGCAAGCTATTCTTGTACTGCTCTATCAACATTTCTCACATTCTCTCTTTAAAAAGCTGGTCCTGGCTATCACCAGACACAGAGAGGTTTTTATCTCATGAGATAACTCCTATGTTACAAAATCCTAAAAACAAGGAATCACGAGGCCCAAAATATCTGTGTATGCTCAAACATAGAGACCAAAACCAACAGGAAGCATTAAGAGAAGCCTTTTCACTGATTTCTGTGGACGTTATCTTGGACCCTAGATACCTCAGCACAGATGAGAACTGTAAAATATATTCCCAGTCCTGTCAAAACCTGAAGACTAATAGCCTAATGCAAATTTGCTAAATTAGAGATACAAAGACATCCATCATATTTTATTGAAAGGCACAAACATTTCAAGTGAGATCAGGGTAATACAAGCTTTTAACCCAAAGTTTCCCTTTGCTTTTCAAGCCCAGTCAAACACTGTCATTCTCCACAGGAAAGTTACACTGAGAAGAGAGTAAATTAAATTCACAACTGAAAAAAATAAAAAGTGTGAATAATTAGAAATTGAACCAGATAGAAACCTTTGCACAAGCCTGAGCAACACAGGCTCTCTGAATTATAGGAAGCATCACAGAGCAGCAGATACCTCCAGCCTGTCTCCTGCAGGAGAACCATGTCTTAGGATGATGAGGAGGTCAGTGGTGCCCTGTGCATACCCCACTTGCACCACAGCAGCCCACTTCCATCAGTACTGCCATCTCATGCTGCCCCTGCTATGCTCTCAGAGTCTGACAGCAAGCCTGGACTGCTCTAACAGTGCAACATGTGCCTGTAAAGTTTCAGATGGCAAAACAACCAAAACACACAAGAGTGGCTTAAAGCAGGCTTTAAAGCACGTGCATGAAGCAATTCCTGGACCTAGTAGAGCTGGACAGATGGTTGGACTCAATGATCTTGAAGGTGGTTTCCAACTGAAACCATTCTAATGAAATAGTCTCCTAGAAAATAGGGTTTGGGCACCTCTCACAGCCCACACAGGTAGAGCCTTTTCAGCAGAGAGATCTGTAGCCTTGCTTCAGTTTTTATTTTCTACCAACAGTTTACAGCTGCAATAAAATTCCCCTTCCCACCCATTGCTTTAACACAGGATGTCAGGGTTCAGCCCCAGCCAGCAGCTGCTGAGCAACCACGCAGCTGCTCCCTCACTGCTTCCCCCAGCAGGATGGGGAAGAGAATGGGAAGGCAAAGATAAAACTCGTGGGGTTGGGATGAGGACAGTTTACTGGGACAGCAAATGGAGGGGGAAATAACAACAACAGGACTTACAACAGATTGCACAAAACTGGTGATGCACAATGCAGTGTCCCACCAACAACTGTTCTCTCTTCCCATCCTCCAGTGCTCAGCAGCTGGCTGGAGCTGAACCATGACAGAGAGGATCAGATGTTCTCTACTAGCCAAAATGTTTTCAAGCAGAGAAAGCAAGATTTTGTTGAACTCCTACTTCATCACAGTCTGTCAAGGTCCTTGGCTTACATAAGTGTACAGGAATTGTAAAATCTCATCCCTAGAGAAAAAGGCACAAGGACTAATTTTGTGGAGCAAGCACTTGGCCAGAGGAAAAAGGGGAAGGAAATGTAGGCTTGCCTCCTACACTGGGACCCAAACAGCAGATTAAGAGTCTGAAGACAACTCACCAAGGCTTTGAAAACTAATTTTTAGCCTAATGAGTAGTAGAGTAAGTAGCAATGAAGCCTTCTCTCTGCACAGGGAACACGGGCAGGTTTTCAGAAACTGTTCTGAGCTTCTATGTGGAGTAACTGATTATTTTCTTTTTCACCACAATGCACCAAGTGGGAACAGGCAGCGATGCTCCCTTTCCTGAAACTGGATGGAGTTAAAGAGAGGTTTTGCAGACATGGCTGTCATAGGTCTTCCTCATTTAAACTACTTCCCATAGAGCAGATAACAGAAGCTCGTTGCTTTCCTGTGAAATATCACACCAGGGAACATACTGGGTGCACCTGTTTCCAGGGCTGCACAAGCTATTGAAGTTTCAGTGCTGGCTTCAACACTTGCTGAAAATATTTTTAACATGCAAGTGGAGAACAGCAGATTATGCTCAGTTACAACTCACCATGCACCTTAAGTCAAATTCCCAGCAACAAGATGCTCACTTAAAATGTCATAAATAAGTTTTGATCAGGAAAAAATAAATGTGGTTTCAGACTAGTTATGTTTCAGATTTCCTTTCAAGTGAGAAGGACTGGTTGAGCAGCAGTGCTTCTATCACAGAGTAAGTATGCCACAGCACTCAGAAAGGCTTATAACTTTCTGGTGTTACCCAAACAAGTTCAGTGACTACTGAAGCCTGTGACAGGCCTTCTGTCAGATCAGGTTCAATGAATTTTGCAACTGGTTTCATGTTTGGTTCAGTATTCATATTTCTCAATCATAAGATCTTAACACAATTATTCTTAACTGGACAAATAAGTTTCTGGTCTGAGGTGTAAATTGAGACCAAATCCATTCAATACTGTGTAAAAGCAAATTAAGTAAGGTTGGAATTAAACCATTAATATCTGCGATGTGGGCAAAAAGCAAAACCAAAACAAATGTACTTATTGTTGGGGAAAAAAGTTTCTAGGAATAAAGAAAAAATTCTTTCCTTCAAAAAAAAAAAAAGAAAGGAAGAGATCTTATGTATCAGCTAGACAGCTGTGCCATTTTATAAAACAGATTTTCGTGATGATCACAAAAGTCTTACAGTAATTCTCTATTTTAGACAGGAATAACAATTCTTTTGTTCTGGTTTCTCTTCAGCTGACGCCTTTCAAGTAGAGAACAATCACCTTCAGTTTTCAGAGGAAGCCAAAAGAGATTACCTGTATTTCATCTCATAATCAAAGCTGTCCTATTTGTAGTACAATCTATATTTGAATTTTATTTCCCTATGTGGTGATACTTTATATGTATTTAGCTTTATACATTGTGTATGACTAAAAACCAAAGCAAGCAGAACAATATTCTGTAATCCTTGAAAGTAAATGCAATTTTTTTGCTTTGATTTCAGAGATAACAGCCTTGGGTCCTGTAGATGGGAGGTATTAGGAACAAACACCACACTGGCTCACTAAGGCACAGGGAGACAGTACATAAGCTTATAAAGCCTCTAACTGCTCTCCCAAACTTACAGAGAGAAAGGATCTAGGAAGAGTTTCAGAAGTAAACAAAAAAGCTCCCAAAACACTACCCCAAATCAGCCAAACTCCAGTGTGTCCCATCAGCAGACTCCCATCAGAGAAGGAATGAACACTTCTGGCCTGCACTTTTCTCAGTAAGTGTGGTACAATCAGGTGTGACATTCCTTGTGCCCATGACAGTCTGCCAGCCCCAGCAAAGCTTCATCTCACCTGCGTTCCCAGGTACCACTGTGTGAGCAATGCTGCTGACCTGCTTATCGACTCACGGCGTGTTTTTAAATGGCTTCATTTGGTACACTGACTACAGCCAACTATTGCCCTTAGCTTTCTTACACATAATATGAAAGAGAATACTTCCATTTCTGTGCTCACTGGAGACATAACAATGTTATGTTTTTGTAAGCATACTGTGTGCAAACACTTTTGGATGATTATCCTCAGGGGTTGTCTTGGGATTGGGATAAACCTGAAGACGACGACGTTGGAG
The DNA here is from genome assembly GCA_013400835.1 of Zapornia atra. Lineage (NCBI taxonomy): Eukaryota > Metazoa > Chordata > Aves > Gruiformes > Rallidae > Zapornia > Zapornia atra. The sequence goes on from VZTU01010343.1 coordinate 22,005, forward strand.
CATTGCTCACTATAACACCATGTTTGGCTATGAGCATGCTCTTTCCTCTATAACTACATAAATTCTTGCCAATCAAGAGGGATGGCTCATTCAAACCCAGAAGTACCAACACTGGCTTTAGAACTGGGGCTGAGTTCAAACATTTCTTTCTCTCCAGCTCAAGTTTTGCTGACATCTCACCACTGAAGAGAAAAAAAGTACCAAACGTTACATGGCAAAAAAACATACACATGCAACTCATCAACCAAGTATTTTTAGTTCAGCTCCACAAATCCAGGCTAAGCAGTCATGGCAGTGTTCTCCTCTATTCCATAGAAGTTTCTGTACTGCCACCAGCACCACAGTAATTTCAATCACAAGGAAATCCATGTTAAGCAGGCAGCTAATCAGAAGACTTCATGAAAGGATTTGGCAATTTCTACCTAGTTTTTTTGTGGATAATCATGCATGTCACACAAGCTGCCAGTGTGGCTGAGCATCCAGTTGTCAGGCTAGACCAATTAAGGAATGAGTAGATGAAGACACAAGAGAAATCTTAGATTAAATTCTGATTTCCTGGCACATTTCATAGGAGATAACAGGGACACGATGCAAGAGAACCTAGTCTTCAGTGTATTTTACTCACATAGCAACTGTGTGTCCACTTTACTGCAGATTAAAGCACAGGGGTGAAAAAAAAAGAGTGGTCAGAGTAGCTTCCTCTTGTGAGGACAGCAGTGGAGCCAGCAGCAGTGAGAGAGCCACAAGCATCTCTGCATACTTTACTCACCTACTGCTCAGGCTTGGAAACTCAGTTCTGCCTGGCTGGCTTTAAGTGGTAAATCCAACTGTTGTCACTAGCACTGACAGTTCCTGTACCTTCCTTTTGACTAGGAAACAAAACCCACAGGAAGGATGGGGTGGTGAATACCTAGATGTGAGGTTTGATCATGTTTTTGAGCACTTGCAAGTGATGAAGTCAAATGTACTGGGGGCTGCCCTCAGCAAGAAGGGAAAGAATCGATCTGATCACATAAGTATTCAGCAACCAAGCAGGTTTTTACTTTCTGCAGCATGCTCAATATGCAGACAACTTTTAGTGTGATTGCTTCAGCCACTGTACTTCTCCTCCTAGCATGATTTATATCCCAACACAAGCATTTCAGCACATAAATTAAATGCCTCAAACAGACAGATTACATATGCTAAAGAGCTTTTTGTGGGTATAGGTTGACTGAGGCATTAACTGCATTTACAACATTGTGCTATGAGGCAAACTTAAAATGAAATACTATAGTATGTCAAATAGAAGTTAAAACCTCTCACTTTAGGTGTTTAAGCAGAAGCTGAAACACATCCTCAAAATTACCTTACTCCAGAAGTTTGTAACTTTCTAGTGAGGATTTTTTACTTTGTATTATGTCATTGCTTTGCAATAGGACACTTTGAGAAGTGTTTCATCCTAGGATTAATTGGGTTTGCAATAACAGCTCTACCTTATTTCTTCAAGCGACTCTTGTGTTTTATATCAGTGTGATCTAAGTGACTGGCTGCAATCTGTGCTGCTCTCTCAGTGACTGCTTTGCATTCACCTCAGTGAATGTTTACATATGATGTCTTAAACAACATTTCAAGAAGGACTTTCTTTGCAGAAACAATCTCTTTTTAGAAGATATACTTGAAGTTCAAACCTGCAGCACTTTGAGTCATCACCTTAGGAATTTAGATACTACTGACAGAAGCTGTGTCAGAATGTGACCAAGACAGTCTTTCTGTAATGGCATTTTGTGTGACAGCATCACCTATTTGATAACAGACATCGTTTACCTGTTTGACTCCTGCCAAGCACAGGGCTCTCAATTGCTTTCCAAAGACTTGGCAAGACAGGAGTTACTCACAGAAGACTTAACCCACCAGTGCATTATTCCTCACTTGCCCTGAATTAATACTTGAAGCAGAGTATGGAAAAAAAATGGGATAACTAGGACATCACTCTTAATCCCTACTTTTTTTTTTTTATGAAAAAGCTTAAATGTGCTCCTGAGACACTAACAATTAAGTAACTGTAGTTCATCCAAATACAAAATTGCCACCTAAGACCCACAAATTTTGTCTTTCACTACGTTTCCAGGTCCAAATTCTCCAGTCTAAAGAAAAGCTGATAATTAGGATGCTAAAGGCTTTCATAACATACCCTACAGCCATGCACAGAGACCAGCAGGAGTCCCATAAGTTAATACTTTCTTACCTATTAGGTAAATATTTCTCAGAGAAAACAAGTTTTATGCAAATACACAAGCAGTTCAGGACAAGGAGCAGAGCTTTTAGCTTGGCTTTGTAAGTGCCATTAGAAGACAAATTGCAACACCCTTCCTTTCCCATTTCTAAGTGGAGACTTTAGTTAACTGCTTCTCTTGAAGGGATCCAAAGGGTGAATAAAGCCTTTGTGAAACCAATTCTAGCTAGAATGTAACAAGAGCCATGAGCAAGAAGAACAGCCTTGAGAAATATCTGGCTTAAATTAATTGCATTATGTCATTAGGTTAACTTACCAACAAGAAAACTATGGATAAGGATGTTTAGTTTAGCAAAAGGAAAGGCCTTGGGGAGGAAGCTTTGTAGATAAGTGGGGCTTTGAAGAGGAGACTCTGTAGATGAGCAGAAGTGGAACTCTTGCTGTACAAGCAAGAACAGATGTGCATGAGATCGGACCAACCCTGAACTTTAATGAACTGGAGAGTGTGATGGGATGAAGCTGTGACCCTTGAGGAAGGCAAGGATGTGAAAGAGCACCCTCTACACAAATTACTTGAGAGGCAGAAACACCATAAAAGGAAGAAAGAGTGTGGCACTCTCAATTCCAAGACTAGCTATGAATACATATTATATCACCCAGAAATTTATTGAATATGTATACAAGCATTGTATACAAACAGGCTGCAGGTGTGCCTTGGGAGGAGCAATCCCCTAAGTGCCCGGCACTGCAATAAAGGATACCTGCCTACAGTTACCTTGTACTCTGACTGTGAATCACCCCATTTCACTCCGAAACCCATTCTCCCAGCATAGAACTCTACCCTGCTACTTCAGTTTCCACCCAGCAGCTGCATCTGCTCAAAATGTCAGACTTTCCACTAAAGCTTAAAGCTCCAGAGGGCAGACCTACGCCAGCTATGTGGCAACAGAGTCACAGTTCAGGATGAGGACACTTCTCACTGAGACAGATGAGTAGATATCTATGCTATGATATGAGTAAATATCTTTGCTATTCGTAGGGCTACGAAGATGATTAGGGGCCTGGAACATCTCCCCTGTGAGGACAGGCTGAGTGAACTGGGACTGTTCAGCCTGGAGAAAAGAAGACTTAGAGGGGACCTAATTAGTGTTTATAAATATCTTAGGCATGGGATGCAGGGGGAATTGGCCAGCCCCTTTTCAGTGTCTGTGGGGACAGGACAAGGGGCAATAGCTGCAAGTTGGAGCACAGGAAGTTCCACACCAACCTGGGGAAGAACATTTCCCCAGTGAGGGTGAGGGAGCCCTGGGACAGGCTGCCCAGGGGGTGTGGAGTCTCCTTCTCTGGAGAGATTCCAGCCCCGTCTGGACGCTGACCTGTGCAATATGAGCTGGGGAGCTGCTTTGGCAGGGGGTTCGACCCCCTGGGCTCTCGAGGTCCCTTCCAACCCCAACCATTCTGTGATTCACTTTAAGGGTGTATGTATTTTGAAAAACTGAAGTCATTTGAGACTTTCACACTCTAAAAGTTGAATAACATGCAAGACAGGACAAGGGGCACTAAAAAGCCTGCTTATAAAAAGGTAGGTGCTCATTGAAGTCACAGCAATAGAACTGGTTCAAAATATGAAAGTATTCACAAACTATTTTTCCATAAAGCCAAGCCTTACAGGCAGGTACATGTTTAGGCTTAAGTGTACTGAGCAGATCTCTACAAATCCCAGAACACCCAACTTGTTAATGGGCATCCGCTGCTCTGGCCAAGCTTTTCTTGCTCTTCAGTGGATTAATCTGTCCTACAGCCAAAAAATTACTTGCCTAGAAAAATTTAAATAAGCAAGTGAAATCCAAATACAACAGCCTTTCTAGCAACAAAACTGGTCAAAGTAATTCACCAAGTTCATACTTCTCATTGCCCTCAGCTTTTCTGTCACTACCACAGCTAGCTACCATCAGTCCAAATGCACCCAAGTCCCTGGCATCCAAGCATGAATATTCAAATTCCCAGCACTGATCACCTTTGTCCTTCTGAAGTCCAAACCCATGTACATCCCTCATTCCCACTTGAATAACATCAACATTGCTGTCTTCTGCTGCTACCAATATAGCACTAGCACTGCAATTGGGGTTCTTAACCCCACAGAGAAAGATTACAGAAGCAATCAAGTGAGGTTTGGCACAGATTCATCCTCTGGGAAATGTCCACATCTTCGATGTAACTAAGCCCCAACAAAAATGTAGCATATTCCTCAGAACACCCATATTCCTGTGCCTTGTCACAAAACCCCAGGGACACAAAGAGAATCAATGTCTGCCTTAGGTCCCTTGGTCACCAGTTTTGCCCCCATAAATGCATAAACTGCTGTCTGGGACCAGCGGTCACACAGCACGACAGGACTGAAGGGCAGCAGAGAGGAATGTATGGAGAGGCTACGTAGTACACCATGCCACAAGGTGTGGTCACACAGCAGGTCACCTCCATAAGCACACAACGCTTGGGTCCCAATTTCTCATACAAAATGTAGAGTTCATTTTGGGCCAGCACATTAGCTTCAGAGACAGCTTAAAAGTACATCAGCAAGAGTGAAAGCAGGATACACTTAATGTCTATAATACTAATGTTTTAGAACAGATCCTCTTCCAGGGACGACTTCAAAAGAGTCAATTGAAAAATACCACTGGAAGTGATTCACATGCTAATAGTCATTCAGAATGCAGTGGGATTCTTTCCACACAAGGGAATTGGTTTGATCTCTCTTTCTAGATGCAGAAGTAATATATTGTTATAAACATAGATAAACCTAATTTTAGAATATATGGGCTCTGCCAAGTGGTTTTTTACTTAGATGGGGTGCTTTAATTTGTCTTGGCAGTTTCTAGTGTTTAGGGTGTCTTTCTGACTAAGGAGGAGATGTATGGACACATTGTGGGCTAAGACAGAATATAATTAGAAAGCAAAAGCTTTTCAAGATCTCTTTTTATTATATCCACAACACTGAACACATTATCTAGCTCTGTACCCTATAATAGAACACTCAACATATACTAAAGGACAAACAAAGAATTGAAATAGCATCAGGAACAGTCCTCCATATGTGTTTCAGCAAGAAGCACCATGTAACAGCAAGTCAGCTACAAAGAAACCAAATGAATACATTTCATGTATAAATTCTGTGTTAATGGTTTAGAAAAAACATTAAACAGATCCCTTAGGGGCTCCCAACAGGACCTTGCTCATGCAAAATAAACACATACATGCTAAATAGAGCATTTATGAAACTGTTTATTCACTAAATAAAGGTGTACATACTATTTTACTCAAAGATTTCCCTAGAAAATTAGTTACGGTTTAAGCATAATTCAGCCAAACCAGTCAAGATGCTGCCCTACAGAATGTAGATCATCTTTGTACATTCTGGGACCACAGTAGCTGTGGAGTAAATGGAAGGCAAATACCTGAAAGAAAACCCTCAGGTTTGACATCAGCACATGCCCTGCAGAAAACGTAAAGAGGCTTACTAAACCAACCTAAGAGTTACTGTCTTGCTAGGCTGAGACCTAAAGGCACATCCATACACTTGTATTAAAGGCATGTACTTTTTACCCAGTGAGGCAGCTGAAGAAAGTGCAGCCACGCTCCAGCCATCACTGCAATTTGTGCAGCAGCAGAAGGAATGGCCCCAGCCTTCAATTCATGTGTATGCAGCCTGAGGGGCCGTTTGAGAAGCATCATCTTTCAATTCATCATATGAGAGCTTTACACCTCTTCAGGCTTCTGCAGACAAACCCAAACCACTGTCAGTGCCAGGCACCTCCTGGCCAGCAGATTCTGGCTCCAGGGGAAAACATGGAAGTTTAAGTTAAATCAGCTTTGCCTTAAACACATGCAGGTTGGGAGACACACGGAATAGGTAAGAGTACCCCAAGGCAAACGTGAAAATCTATGTCATTAGCTGTGTCTGTCACCAGCACAGCACACCAGAGCACAGTTCAAAGCACAAGAAATGCAAGAGACTTCAAAAAAGGAAGACATTCGTGTAACAGCAGCAAGAAGGACAGAGGAAGAAAAGTGGCACAGCAGTATTTTAATGAACTGCCATTAGGCAGAAACCCTGCCACACAGACTCAGCAGAACAGCAGTTAAAAGTCAGTGCAGGTTAAACCTATACGCTGCATCTTCAAGCACAGTTTCTTGAAATCATAATAAAAAGCTCAGATCAGGATTCCAGCAAGTCTCTAAACAAAAGCATGAGCTATATAGAACGAGAAAGAACAAAGAAATGAAATTAATCTGAGCTTAGTGCCATGGTTTGAGGTACATTCCCTTGGAGCTGCAGAAAACCCAACTGTCCACACAGCAAGCAAAGTGCAGACATCTGATCCAGGAGAGATGTCCCTCAGCGGTATAAACCTGAGCAAAAAACATCACTGCATTCTGAATTCTTCCTCATGCTCCTACTTTGTTTCTAAATTTAATGTTTCTTTACTGTTTCAGAACATTTTAGCACATAGCAGAATGTAGTTACTTTAGTCTCTTAGGTGCCCGAGAAGTAACAAGTAAAGACTAGGTAGAATCATTCATCAGTTCACTTCTCAGTTACATAAACAACCTCTGTGTTTAAGAGGAATCCAGGACCACATTGGTCATCTGTTTTATTAATATAGATCATAGATACAGACTTACAGAAAAGAAGATGTATTCCTCATATTGCTAGACTAACAGGAACATTGTTCAGATAACTGCTACAACATGGAATTTGCCTACAATTATGAAACCATGAACAACATGACCAACGGTAGTCATAGCATCAGTGTGGGGAGGAGTCGGATTGAGTTGTAATTCCCAAGAGGAAGGTAATCCTGGTAATGAAAATCAGCATGGCAAAGCGTGTTTGCATATAAAAAGATAACACAGCCTCAGATAAACAATGCTCCATTTGCATTCTTACAAACTCCCAGAATTAATCAAGGCACCATTTAAAATTTCCCTAACTTAATTAGTATGAACAAAAGGGAAGTGGAAGTCCCTACATACTGCTTTGAAGACTCATTAGTGCTCAACAGCATCCTGATAACGTTCAAGTTCAATTAGAGAGTAGTTCCAGAGCAGAATAGATTTTGAAAGACAGGACCACAGAGGCAAAGGGCTGAGATGCAGCCAAGAGACGCTGCAGAGAAACACAATGTGAGGTAACAGCTTAATACCAGGCATATTCTCTGCAGAACTGCTGCTTTTATTTTCTTCTCTGTAAGTTTAGTCCACTTTTGTTACTAGTTCACTAGAATAAAATTTACTGCTCTGATTTTTAAATTGCCAGCAAGACGCTTTCCATCTTCAAAATGAATCCCAATCATACGGCAATGCAGGGATATCCTGCAGCTGTCCGAAACTTGATACAAGTTCAGAGCCTCAACAAGTTAAAGAGCATCTCCCATTAAGCTGAAAGGGTCTGTTCAAGAGCTGGTATGTCCCAGTGACAACTTTAAGACTTCAATGAGATATTTCATAACAGAAGACAGCAGATAAACAGCCTCTGACAACAGCGAAAGCTTCATCATCCAAAGTGGGACAAAGTTTAAAGAAGAAAAGTATTTATCTGTGATAAACCCTTCAAAGCTCCATGACTGAGCAACTGCAAAAGCAAAAACAGCATCACCAGTGTAAATGCCTTTCCTCAGGAAGATTCTCCATTGCATTATGGGTGCAAGAAGTGGCAACTTGGTAAGAAGCCTGACTTAAAAATACACAACAGTCAAGCTGTTGGACATTTTTTGGGAAAAGAAGAATCCATCCAGTTATTTATATTGGGCAAAGGACTTTGGTTTACAAATGTTTTAAATTACATCACATAATCTAAACCCATTCCAAACATTTATAGGTTCTGCCTCCAACTCTTCATCAAAATATTCTACATCTATTCCATCAATGAAGAAGCAGAAATACCTCTTGCATTAAACAGAAAGAATTGTTAGATCCTTACCAGTAGGAGAGTCCTTCACTATTTTTTTCATTGCTGGTTTTGTAATCAATGGCCATGATTATTTCAACAAGTTGCTAAGCATCTTATGCAATATAGTCACAAAGATTTGTACCCCACGCCTATTGTTCATTTAAATAGGTGTCTCTATTGATCTTAGGTTTTATTGTTTAAATCCATGTTAAATTTAGTAGACCTGTTTTCTCCCTGTCCTGTTTTACTGTAACTGACCTCAATTGTTTCTTTTGCAATTCTCTTCCAATATGTATTTTTTGCCTTATAAATTTTCAACTTAATTCTGTTGGTCAGGTTACACCAACTGCATATTTGCTTAGTTCTTTAAAAAGTAACCTTGTTTAGGATGACTATAGCAATGTGTTGAGGATGAGGATTTTTTTGTTATTATTGAATATGTGTCACACTATCTGAAAACAAGTTAGACTGAAGGTACTGAATTTTGCCTTCTCTAACAAAGGATGTTTTCTATTCTCCCTCTAAAATCCTACCAGAATTTAAAATTATCTGTGGCAAAATCCAGCTTCCGAAATGAGCTGGGTTCAGCTCAGATACAGTGTTAAGTTTCTTCCTAGCAGCTGGTGCAGGGCTGTGTTTGGGCTTTAGGATGAGAACACTGTTGGTAACACCCTGATGTTTTAGCTGTGGCCAAGCAGTCAAGGGACTCTTCAGTTTCTCACACTGCCCTGCTAACGAGAAGGTGGGGGGCACCCAGGAAGCTGGGAGGGGACACAGCCAGGACAGGTGACCCAAACTAACCAAAGGGGGTAGTCCATACCATGACATCATGTTTGGCATAAAGAGGGGCTGGTGGGGGGCACAGCTCCAGGACAGATCTGAGCAGCATGGTCTGAGTTGCACAGTTTGGTGAGAATCTGCATTGTGTATCACCAGCTTCATACACTCTGTTGTAAAAGTCCTGTTATTATTTCCCCTTCCAGTAACCTGACCTTATCCCAAACCATGAGGTTTGCCTTCATTTCCCCATTCTCCTCCCCCAGTTTGCAGGAGGAATTGAGTGAGCAGGGCTCAGCTGCCAGCTGGAGCTAAACCGTGACATGAAACAAGTGAGAAAAAAATGGAATTCCACTTGATTTCATTTAATTTTTGAGTTTTTATTAAACCTCATTCATATCAATCAGTGATGTAACATTTTGACAAAGCTGACACTCCTACAGAAACTAAACTGACTCTTAAAACTTAGCCAAGTGGGATAAATCTATCAGCACATGCATTCCATAAATCTTTCCTTGTTAACCAGCTTCCTAGCCAGCCAGGATAATTTTATATTTTACAGAAATTAAAGAGGGAAGGGACTCCATATCATGTCCCATCAAAGTGCAGATAACTTTAATTACAGATAACTTTTAATTATCATTGAAGCTAATTAGTTATAACTTGCCTGCTCTATTTTTATTTAACACAATGACTTCAGTGCATAAGCACTATGAGAGAGGAATATTTCAGAGATGAAACATCCTTTCACAGAGATGCTAATGTTTTTGAAGGCAACAACTCCTTTACAATGGAAAAGGAAACAAGAAATAACATTCATGTAACAGATCCACCACATCCTCAGTTATATACACTTACACAATTGTTCTACCTGTGAATAATGCATTGCTTAGTGTGCATGACTGCAAGCCAAGATATACTGTAAAAGGAGAATGTTATATAGGATGCTCTATGGGAATAGGACTGAGAATAATATAGATACACAAGATAGCTATGAAGCAAATATGGTTTTAGCAGATTAATTGTCATAGGTTTAGAATATTACTATAAACTGGAGGAATTTTCACCCAATGCCCAAATACTTGCTCCTGCAATTGGGTTTTATGAACACAAACAATACAAAGTAAATACAAATGCCAATTTAACTTTACCCTGGCAGTCTCAGTGCTGTGCTGAAGCCACACAGGGGTACTAAAGATATCTACTACAGCCTGAGAAATTAGTCCCAGTACTCATTCATGCTGCAGCAGTGCCAAGGGACTTTACTCAATGTAGCTTTGTGCTTTCACTCAGGAGCACGCTTTTGAACCGAGCCTCACAAACATCCCCACTTAGAGTGCTCTGAAGTGCACTGTGGCATCTCAGAGTCAGTGAGCTGGCTCCCTCTCAGCTGAACACAGCCTAGAAGGGGGAGCCTAGAAGGGGGAGCCTAGAAGGGGGAGCCTAGAAGGGGGAGCCTAGAAGGGGGAGCCTACGCTCCCTCTGCAACACAAACCCAGGATAGAGCTAATCTGAGGTTAAAAAACCCCCAACAAACCAACAATGTGAAACGTGCACAGCATAGACATAGAGACCTGAGCAGCAGTTGTTTCACATTGTGTATCTGCTCCCACAGGCCTGCAAACACAGACTAGCTTCTATATCTACTGTTCCACAGGACTCTTGACCACTCTGTACCACACCAAGCAGCTACATACACAGGAGTCCAGAGGAGCCATTACTGTGACTCACAGAGACCTTCCCAGGTCTCTGCTAGGCATCTTCCTGCTGGCCTGCAATGCTGCCACTTTTGTGTGCTGCCTGGTAGCACCACACAGCCCACCCAGGGAACCCCTCAGCTGACACCACACAGCCAAGGGGGAATCCCACCGTGCTCATGGAGCTGGGTGGGCTCCCAGGTACAACAGGCCCTGCAGATGGTGAATGCCCAGCACCTTGCTGCTATTAAAGGTGAGAGCCAAAAGGAGCTAAATGAGTTAGGCAATTCCCAGAGGAAAAGCTGCTCTGTTGGGAATGACTGGCAAGCAGCTGGAGCAGTGGTCATTCCTGAGCAGGCACATGAAGGAGGAACAAGCAACAGAGATTTGAGCTTACCAAGACAGAAAGAAGCATATTTACATCCAGGGAGCAGAGCAAAAGGTTTGCTCTAAACCATAGATCTAATTCCATAATTATCCAGAGTATCCTGTGTTGAACCACAGCCATGGGACAACCGGTGTATCACAGAGAAGACAGTGTTTTGTAGCATATTAAATACCATACAAATGGTGCCAGCATTCAGCCATAACTTGATGAAGCCACTAACTGGCTTTTCAGCAGTAACAGCTCCAAGCTATTTAGCTAACAAAAACACAGTCACAACATGAAATATTTTAGTCTCCTTTATCAAGTTTATCCTTGCTGATTGCAACAATTACTTCAGCTAAGCCATTTTAATTGAAAGCACAATCCTAGCCTGCTGGGTTAGTAAAAGAGAAAATAAATCATATGTCCATGTGTAAGAGGAACTGTGGGTTTTTTCTAACAGTTGAGCAGTTTTGCTGTGGATATGTATTTTTCTGCAGAACATTAATAGTTATTTATTTGCCCTAAAAGGACACCCAAAAACATAGAAGATGGATCAGAAAGCCATGAACACACCAACATAAGAAGAGAGAAACTGGCAACTTGTTCTTTCTGCTCACAGAGCATGTTAAAACAACAAAGAAAATATAAAAAAACCTGTTAAGTATGGTGGAACACTAAAGTTAACAGTATCAAATAAGAGTTACCAATTCAATCATATGTAATCAAGACAGGAAATAAAATCATAAAATCACAGAATATCCCAAGTTGGAAGGGACCCATAAGGATCATCAAGTCCAACTCCTGGCTCCACACGGGGCCAGCCAAGTCAGAGCATGGGACTGAGGGCATCGTCCAGACACTTCCTGAACTCAGCTAAGCTCGGTGCTGTGACCACTTCCCTGAGGAGCCTGTGCCAGTGCCCAACCACCCAGAGAGTAAAGAACCTCTTCCTAACACCCAACCTGAACCTCCCCTGGCACAGCTTCATGCCATTCACTCAGGTTCNAGTGCTGGACACTCCCCAATATTTTTGTGTCCCTCTTGTACTGTGGCATCCAAAACTGCACACAGTTCCCTTGGCCAACCAGCTGGGTGACCTTGTTGTAGGAAATCAAGTTGGAGAAGCAGGATCTTCCCTTCCTGAACCTGTGCTGTCCCTGACCAAAGACTGGGTTAAAAGTAAACCTGTAAGATACCAATAGTCAATATAAGCAAAGATGAAACTGGTGCATGTAAGGGAAACAAAGCATTTTCAAATGCTGTGAGAACAAAAGGAATCTCAAGTCAGACACAGCTTATTGCTAAATGCAGCCAATAAAATCCTAAACAGGGATACAGACTAAGGAAAAGTACAGCAGATACTTGTGAACTTCTTTTTTATAGAGACACGTGCATCCTGCCTTTCACACCTGCAATACAAAGACTGCTGTCTGCAACAGAAGGAAGAGCCCGTTTAGATGACGCATTTTCAGATCGATGCAGCCAAAACTTTTGCATCTCTGAATCTGTAAAGCACCAGAGATGAACCCAGAAGCCTTCTAAACTCCTACATTTAACATAACCTACAAACTGAGGAATTTCACAAGTCTTGAAGGACCCCCTGGGTAGTTTCAAGATTTAAAAATGGCAAGATGGACACCCAGGGTGATACTGACTGGATAACATGATTACTCCCACAGAACTGTTACTGTGAGCCTCATAACAAAGGAGAATTTGAAGATAAAATGCAATTAATGACAGTCAATCTGGTTTCATAGTCTTTCTATGCCTTTCTAAGTCTTCTCAAACAAACCTGTTATAGCTCACAAGATTACTCATCTGGTGGATCAATGCAGGTATCTCTTCAAGCTGTAGATTTAATTCCCTGTAATGCCAGGTTTAGGGGGATTGTTTTAGATTTAGATTTGATTTAGAGGGTGGATTGTTTTGTTTTCTTTTATTTCCCAACAAAAATGCCAAGTAGTACTAAATGATACATAAAATAGATTAAGAATTACTTAGTATCAGGTCTTTAATTGAGATCCTAATGGGAAAACTTCAGTTAATGTGAATATGACTGGTGGTTACTTCAGAGATCAGTGCTTGATTAAGTTCTGTTCAGTACAGTTACAAGAGATCTAAAGCCTTCACTGATACAGTCTGTTGTTCAAACAAAGCTCAGTAGTGTAATAACTGAAGCCAGGTCACTGATAGAGGACCACCAGAATTGCCTACTGAATAGTCACAGCCCAACCAAATCTGGTTTATCAGAGCCAAGCACCAGGTAATGGTGGTAGAATTACAGCACAGAGACACAGTAGCTGACCCAGCCTGGCCTTGGCATGGCTGGAGCATCCTTCATGATATGGAAAACAACCATTAAAAGCTGGGTAAGAATAGCAGTTAGATATACAGCACTAGTAAAATGTTGCCAGAAAACCACATCCATTCAAAAGTTTTCTTGAAGCACAGAGGAACACAGGAATGAGCTTAAATTACCCAGAAAAGCAAAGTTCATGGTGAGAGACCAAAAAAAAATGCTTAAGAGTTTTTTAAAAGATATGTGATTACCCTATGGTAAGTCACAAAATAAATACAACAGTGAGGAAATTTTCCTTCTGATGCAAATACTAACAAAATCCAAAGGCTTAAATTTTAAGTTTGCAAAATTCAGCCTTGAAGTTAAGATTTTATTTTCTAGTGTAGAAGGTGAACAGCAGCACAGACAAATGGGAAATGCAGTGGAGGTAAGCCTCTGTTCAGATCTTTGAGGGAGTCACTTCACAGGAACCCATCTTCATGTATGTGCATAAACAAAGCAAACTGGTGTTTGAGTTGGGGAATCCTGAGCACAGACTGTGAACATAAGACAAGACACCAAGTACCAGGAGAAAGAGGATGGACAGCAGACAAGCCTCTGCACTACAGTTTATAAACTCCAGCTCATTTTGTTCAATCTTACACCCACTGGTACTGCAGTAGCATCATTAGGACTCACTATTGCATGTAACAAGAAGATTCAGTGAGTTTTATGTTGCTCTAAAAAGGATTATCACAGTTGAGAGAAATAAGCAAATAACATCAGATCCCTTAAAAAATAAAATAACCTTTCAGCAATTAACTTACCACACACACAAATCCCTGCAGAAAGGCTGCCACCCAGCTGCAGAAAAGCATAGGAAGAGCCTCAGATCCCAAAGCAGCTAAGTAGAAAGCGCCAGTTCCTACCTGCTGGAGCCTTGTGGCTACTCTCTACTGCATACTCCAACTCATCTCCTTGTGCTTCGGTGGATACTGAAAGAAATACTGTGAAGCCTGATGTCCTGGTTCGGGCTGGGCCAGACCTGCCCCAGCAGCCAGCACAGGGGAGCTGAGTTAGCACAGGCTGTTTCCACACCACCTGGCATCGCTCCCCCATGAAGGGGCTTGCCAGAGACAAGCTCCAGGGCAACAACAGTCCTCTTTTTGGTGCCTAACTTAGGGCTCAAACTCACAGCCCTTGGATGAACAGTCCATGCTCTATCACTACCCAGCCCTTTGAGCCCCCTCCAGCATTAAGAGCTCCCATGGTCTATCACTACCCCAGCCCCACCTTGCTTCAGCAGCACATACACTAAAATTAGAACAAACCCCAGCAGATTAGCATGACCACTGCACAAGGGTGACATGAAAATTCATGAAGGGTTCCATATATTTTTTTAGGGGGGAGTGATGCCAGGGGGTGAAAACAGCCCAGGCTGACTCAGCTTCCCCATGCTGGCTGCTTGGGGAGGTGAACTCTGGCCCAGCCAGAACCAGGACACTATTTTGGAGGCAAATTCACAGCTGTAAGCAGACAGCAGACTCTTGTGCTATGACAAGATCTGTATCCCAGCCGAAGGAGTGACCAAACACAGGCTCTCCTGCTGTTTTGCATCATCAGACAGTACCAGGTTACAGCCCTGGTTAGAAGGAAGATCTCCACATCCCGCATGAACTCTGAGCATACTGGAGCCAGTTCTCCAAGGCAGTGAGGAGGGATGGCAGTTATCTTCTGAGCACATTAACTCATCCTTAACTCCTCTCCCAGTTGAGGGTGTTTGTGGTTGTTGTAACACCTGCATGACCATTCAGACTACTGTAGCAGAGCAGTGCCCAGTTCTGATGATGTGACATGCATTTCTTCACCAAGCTCATCTCTTATTTTTCCTCCAGGGTGACAAAGTATGGTGGATGACACATCACCCAGCTACACACTGAATTCTGTCTAAGGAATCTAGGTTTAAGATTTGGCACTAGGTTAAAGTAGTTAAATGATTTTTTTGGGAATTTTTTTAAACAAATTCCATTTTTTAAAAGTTATTAATTAGAGAAACTTAACATTACATTTTTCAAGGTTAAGAGTTTTCTCTCACATCATCATTAACTGGAACTAAGTGAGATGGCAGCTTTCTTCTCTTTTTGAGGCACTTAGCAGCCTTTTTCACTAACTAAAGTTCAGAGTTTTCAATTAGTTAAACCTTTGCTAAGAATTACAGAATAGATTCATAAAAAGTTGGGTTGAAATCAAAAGGTGAGCATAGGTATTTACTTACAGTATACAAATTATGCAATTTTACAGACTGTGGAAACTTTTGAACACACTTAAAACATACATCTAATGTGTTTCCTGATTGTTTATTACATCCAGCAACTACATTAGAATTAAAAAAAAGTTAAAAGTCGATCTAATTCAGATGGTGACAATGTACCTTATTTGAGAGACAGGAAAAGCTCTTTTCTAATGGGAAAAAAAAGAAGTTCAGACCCAAGCTTCAAATCTGTAATGGTATTTAGAACACAGCAAACCCAATTTCATTGGTGTTATTTAAAAAGCAGGTACCTGCAGTGGAGGTGCCAGGGGACCAAAGTGCTTCACAACAGCAATATTCATGTTCCACAACGCTGCTTGGCAGCACAGGTGCCAGCTACCACAGAAGCTTTAACTGAGTAATCAAAGAGATTTCCTCTAGCCTGGTGCTCCTGCAACACTAGAGCCCAGTTTGATAAGAAATAAACTATTAGCACACAAGTGCTTCCTCCTCTTTGGGCTCTTCAACAGGCTGCAGGCAACTAGCGCTGCACATTCATCACATCCAGCCTGCTCAGAGAGTCTGTGCTCCCACACAGGCAATTATTACAACCAGAGGATCAGGAACATGTGGTGGTTCTTTCTTCACTGTCCACAAAGCCCTTGAAAAATTCTTTAACTAGTACAGAAGAATGTGTGGCTACTACTAAAAAAAAAAGTGGGCTGGGTTGTATAAACCAAGCAGGTTAATATCTTCTTACTCTATTGTAAAAGAAAAAAAAAAGCAAGAAAAACAAAGACAATTTCAGGATTCTCAGTAATCCAAAGGGGTCATACTTCAGCTGCAGAACACATCCCATGCCTATCTTGGGAAATTCTGATTTTGCATCCTCACTGGAATTTTGTGTTATATGTACTGACACTATGCTCTCTTCTGCTAGAAGTGTTCTCATTGCAATGCTCATTAACTAGTAACCAATTAAATAAGTTTAATAGCTTCCTGCCAAGTGGAAACAATTAGTAACAGGATAATAGGCTAATGTCACTCAGGAACATAAAGGGCTACAAGTCTAAGTGGAGATAACTGCTTGCTGTAACATGGGATTATTAGAGCCTCCCAGTATCTAAAGGGGCTGACAGGAAAGCTGGAGAGCATCTGTTTATCAGGGAGTGCAGAGACAGAACAAGGGGTAATGAGTTTAAACTAAAAGAGGGCAGATTTAGATTAGATGTGAGGAAGAAATTCTAAGGTGGTGAGGCACTGGAACAGGTTGCTCAGCGAAGCTGTAGATGCCCTCCCTGGAAGTGTGGGTCTTTCATCTACAAAGCTGCTTTCCAGCTGGAAGTGGTACCTGGGGTTATTCCTGCCCAGATACAGGACTCTGCGTTTCCCTTTGTTGAATTTCATGAGATACCTGTTAGCCCATTGCTCAAGCCTGTCACAGTCCCTCTGAATGGCAGTGCAATCATCTGATGCACCATCCAATTGTGGATCACTTGCAGAGGGTATGCTCTGCCATATTATCCAGGTCACTAATGAAGCTACCAAACTCTGCTGCCCCATTATTGACCCCTGCCTGGGGTATAGACCACTAGTAACTGGCCTCCAGCTGGATTTTCTGCTGCTCATCACAAGTCTCTCAGCAGCTCAGCCTGTGTTACAAACCCCTTAAGTTTACTTTATGAAAGGCACCGAGTTTTTGGCAAGGCAGATGACAAATGAGTTTCACCTCTAGCCTCACAAATGCTGACTCAGGCAGCGTTCTGCAGCCATTTTGGTTACTTCCCAGCAGTTAAAAAGCAACCCATAAGCATCAGGTGCAGCTTTCCACTGTTCTTGTGTAAGAGTGCACCTGCATTATCTATTTCACCAAAACACCAGGCATTTGTGACTGGTGACAGCTTCTGTCCCATGAGCATAATTACCCAGGCAGCAGCTCAGTGAAGAATCAGTGGGATGTTAATGACAGGTAATGCTACTTACGCACAGAATAGAAGAGCTGGATTCATCCCCCCAGAATCTGTGTGATTCCTCTGCAGTCAAGAACACCCCAACAAATACTGAGCAATCCCACAGCAGCTTCACACAGACAGGTAGGAGCACATCCAGAGGCAATGCAGTTGCTGTGGCTGTGGAATTTCTTTGTTTCATCTCTTATAATACTTTCTCTGATGAAAATGAAGCTGATTAGGACTTCATAATTATGCCTTAAGTTATATTAATACAGCATCAGGTTTTCTTATTACAAGAACTGCTTTGATAGCAAAGTGGAAAGAAGCAGAGTTAAAAACATACAGACAGAAAACCAGCATTTTAATTAAAAAAACCCCACAGAATGCAATGGAAAAACCCAGGAAAGTTTGCCTATTTTTCTAATATTCATACAATTCAGGAGATAAACCACAGCTCCATCACAATGCTTTGGGAAGTCAGCAACTTACATACTCAATTAAGGAACTGTTGGGACCACAGCTGAATGATCCACGCACAGAACCACATAGAACAGAACACACATTGGGGTACACCCTGGCCAAGATGTCACACAACTTACCCACAGGCAAAATTAGCAGGAGCACACTAGGAATTTTGCATGCTATTCAGTGAGTGAACCCTCACAAGCCATACAACAGACTACATGTTTTAAGCAAAGTTTCCATAAAAGATGACTATCTGCTTGAAACATAAAACCCCATAACAGAAATGGCTTTAATACTCTAACTACTAAATACGTGGACTGTATTCATGGGATGCTGCTCAACCCCTCTGCCTGAGAGCACCCAAGTTACTTAACAGAGTAGCCCAATAAGCACCTCTAACCTCAAATCTCCATGTGTGTGAAGCAGAAAGATGCAGCCATGGAAAAGAAGGTATGGGCATTGCAGAAAGCACAAATGCAATTACAAGAAAGCTTCAGAGAATAACCAAAAGGTTGTTTTTTCTAACCAAAGCTGTGTTGCAATCCTGTCTGTTTTCTGAACTTGCTTTCATCACAACTGAACCTATTTAGCCAAAGGAAATAAAGGTCAAATGACATATGGTTCCACATGGCACAATCCAGATGAGCTAGGAGGCAAGTTCTTTGGTAACTACTGTAAACAATTCTGTTTACAAATGACATATTTTTCACTTCATTTGTTGATCCCGTTTCTTGCGATGGGTTTAACTCCTACCAGCCATGCTGAAAAAGAGCTCTGGCTGTCTTCCCACAAAGCTGGAGCACCCAACAGAGGTCTGCAATATACACAAGCAGAGAGTTAAGGGAGAACTGCTGGTTTTAGGAGACCTGTAGTATGGTGTCTTAATCTATTTAATCATAACAACCCTCAGGTACGCTGATCAAAAAGCACCACGTTAGGCTGCTGCTGGAGCTGTTTTACTGCATGGAGGGACATCCACTAAGAGCTGGAAAAAGCACCAGTCGCTGCCCAGGGGTTATGTCGTTACCAGGAGCTATGGCAGCAGGACCTTTTACAGCACACACCTGGCAGCACAAAGCACGAGGATCTATCCCCCTGAATGAAGCCAGGTCTTCGTACAGTGCCTTAAAGCTGCTAAAACAGCCTACCTCATACAAGCCCCATGAAAACCTTCTTTCCACTTAACATTTGAGCAGCTAGCTCCCCTATTATGTTTAGCCTGTCACAACTTTCAGGCTAATAGTCACAATTCTTCCACTGACAGGTTTTTTTCAGATTTTCATTTACATAAGTGGCAACAAACCGAAAGAATCCATCAATTTCTACCTACTGCTCTCTTCACAAACTCTGCAATGGTGGTGTGCAGTTTTTATTCCTTGTTATTTCACTAATTGTTTCTATCAGATATCTATGAAGTTATTTGGCACAACAGCTGGAAAATTATAATGTTAAACTCCCACTGCTTATTACTGATTATCGGTGAGAAAGTTGGAGTCGTTAGAATGCAGGAAAATACACTGTGGCTTTCCAACTGTGATTTCTCCAGCACAAGATTCAGTATGAGCACAGTTCCATTAGGAAAGCCTCAGCCACATTTGAAAACAAAAATTGGATGAAGAAAAAAAATGAAAGCTCACGTCTTTGGCATTGTACACAAACCCTGTCAAAGCATCTTGAAGTGTTCTTAACACAAGCAGCATACCTGCCAAGAGAGGAGTGTATAAGCCCAGATAGTTTCAGGAGAGAAACAACATTCTTGTTATGTGAAGGATCTTTTCTGATACCACCACAGCATGAGAAGCAAAAGCCACAAACAGTAAATATACCTCTTTTTATTCAGTGTAATAGAAAACACCTTGCTACTGGGCAGCTTGCACAGCCTGGGAGTTTGGGGCCCCTTGGAAGCACCTGAAAAAAATTTGCTGCGAGGAAAAAACAACAATCCTTCAGGGGAAAAAAGTCCACTTGTATGGAATAGGCACAGACATTATGCATTGGGAAGTTACTTGGTGTGTGGGTGAATCTGAAATTTTAAGTTAGCAAAATTTTATTTATCAATATATTATTCTAATTCCATCTCTGTGTGTTTGAATAGGTTTCATGACAGTGGTTCTGACTGTGCAATGGGGGAGTTTACATGAATATATGTGTGTATATTCAATTTATTCAAGCAGCAGCTTCTTATCATGTAGACAAGACTGATCATTGTAATCAGAGAACCTGCATGTCTGCAGACAGCAAAAACATTTCACCAGTAAAGTAGGATCTGCAGTCTTTAAATATTTAAATGCAATTTTCATGCAGTTACTGGCTAAGATGGAATCAAGCTATAAACCCCAGAAATTTCATGTCACGTGTTCTTGAAGGACAGTTACAACTTCATGTCATCACTCATTGTGTTGTATTAAGTCACTGCATCAAAAAAAAAAAGCCTGTAAGTGGATTTAAAGCATGACAAAGATCTTCAATAGCAAATAAATAATTCAGCTCCTAAAACCATCAGGGCCAAAAGTAGCTGAAATATGTTCTCCTCTAAGACCACACAGCACATTCAATGCAGCCATGTTCTTGGTATCCTCCCTGTGTGGAACTCACCACTTGGACCTCAGGAATGCTTTTTAGCTCTTTATATTGGTGATATCTCTTCCCACTGTAAAACTCCAACTTTTTAATTAGCAACCTAAGTTAACCACAGTTTCTGTATTTGTCTTTTTGTCACAGAGTGCCTGCGAGGTGCATTAAGCACTGGCACCTCCTAGCCAGCCCCCGCTGAAGGATCATGGTCCTGTGCACCCATTGGCACAGCAGGCATCAGAACAGCTACAGGCTAACTGAGCTCAGGCACAGCAAGTCGCTTTAGGATGAAACTGCTTCTCCTCTTCAGACCACAGGATCAGGCCAAATGGTCTTTGTCCTCAGCACTAAGGATCCTGAATAAGGTTTTTGAAGTTGCAGATCAGTTTTTTCCTTTCACTTCTAAATTACTTCCTGCTTGATGTCTTCAATCACTTCTGCCCCATCTTAATCTTTGTTACATAAGGATATTCAGAGATCTAGGCAAGGAGGGACAGCCTTTGTCTTCTAAAGAATGAGTTAATTAGTGAGAAATATGGTCAAAAGGTGATTGCTGTGGAGCCAACCAGGAAACCCACAGCGAAGGATGCTCACCCTCAGTGCTTATTTGGCTAAAAGCCATACACAAATGGGTGGGTAGGGAGCCCCAGAAACACTTTCAAGGAAGTAGAGTTTCCCATCCTGGCTGACAACAACTAAAATTTGCAACATTTAAGCTTTCTGTTTAGGAAACCGTGCCCTTGTATAGCAGAACTATGTGGTCAGAAGCTACTGGAACCTTCACCCTTAACACTGCTTTGAGAAAACATTGTTAGCCATAGCAAATTCAGAATTAGCCCCCTCCAGTGCAGAGTTGTTAGCACTGGGGCCATTCCCCTTTGCCTCTGTGCATGCTGAACCAACTTCCAACCAGCATACATGGAGTTGGATCCAATGAGCCTTATGGGTTCCTTCTAACTCAGTATATTCTGTGATTCCAAGCCAGGGAGTACTCCTTCCCCCAGACTCCTGGCCTTCCTTTGCTGCATGCACTAGAGCCAACACTTTCCTTGTGATCATTTCTCACCATCCAACCATAAAATATTTTTGGGCAACCTCTCACTCACAGGCCATCTCCAACATCATGGACCCTGAACAGTCAATGGCAGCACGGCTGTCCCAAGGCTGCAGTAAGCTCACTTGACAAAGTCACCACATTCTCCTCACAGCCCACACGGTGCTGGTGTCAGATGCTCAGAGAGCACGTGTGAGCCTGGGGACCATATCAGAGTCTGCATCTCCCCTTCCAAAACTTTGGCAAGGGCCATCACACAAGCATTATTGGCTCCCAAGCAAGTCTTCAGCTGGTTCCAGCTGTGCTGAATGAGGGAGGAATAATGCAGCTCCAAGTAGCATTATTCTGTATCGGTATTTCAAAAAATACTGGGAATGAGGAAGATACCAGCATCTCCCACAGTTGCTGTGGCCAGATGCTATTGACAATAATCTTTTATTGCCTCTTTTAATAGTAACTGAAGCATTTGCAAGGCACTTAAACCCTCACATTTCTCCCAGCCCCCAGCTGAAGTTCAGCTCTGATCCAAACATCAAGAATTAAGAGAAAGCATTTTAGCTTGCAGATCCCAAACAGATACTGGCTGTCACAGTGAAGAGCTGCAGAATTTCCCAGCCGTGAGAATGAGCCCCTGCTATTGTAGGCACCCTATCATACCCTCCCTTTCATGGACTATCAAAATGCCATCTAAAAAGCACTTACAATCTGTGTCCCTATTGTCTTTATACAACTCTCTTCCAGATCTTCTTAGGCTAATTATTTTAGGCTGATTATTAGGGGAAAAAGATTTAATCGTGATTTATTTATTAGAACCCACCTGTACTTGTGGAAATGCTATGTTATTTGACTTCTTTCTCTTCACTCCTTTATGTAATAAAGAAACTATATTCCTTGCCTTTCTTTTTGCTAAGTTTTACAGGCTAATCTTTCCCAGGCACTTATGAAATAGGCAACCCATTCCCCTGATCATCTTTCTCTACCCCTATTAGAGTTTATCATCCTTGCATACGGCATAGTGGAAACAGCTCAGCTGATGGACTGCAGCTGCTTACATCCACAGCCCCTTCCCACTAAGTAAAGAAACCTAGATAAATACACCCAGACCTCAGTACCTTGTTGGGCACATCCCCTAGGCAATTCCCATAAAGGGCAGTCCAGAAGCCTGTGCTCCCTGCTTCTGAGTGCCTCCCTCAGGCATGTATCACTCTAAACAAAAAAGGAGCTATGCCCATCTCACAAAACGTTCACATAGTGATGCAGCCTGAGGTCAGACTATGGGAGGGTTTCAACAGAGGCATCCAGAGTATCTAGGTAGAACACAGGATGCATTTACTGTGCTGTGAAGTTTCTTCACTGGTATGGGCAAGGACAAGATTTTCACTTTCATAGTAAACTTGCCCACATTCCTGGATAGCAAAAACTATTAGCCTGAACTGTAGGAAAATATACTACTGAGAACTCACTGTGAGAAATTTAAAACATTCTTTTACTTCAAAATTACAGGAAAGTCCATCATTGATCTGATGGACACAGGTTAAGTATGGTCTCTTAAATTTTCTCAGACATACAATACCATGTGGCTTCTGTCTGAAGTTTAGGCTATCCTGCTGGTTTTATAAGAGACCTGAAAAGCTTTCCAAATAATTTCCTCTCTCCTCTACATTCTTAATGTGAAATTCAAGGTCCAAGGTAGTAAAATTTCATCTTGTAGGGACAAAATATGTACCCAAGCTTTTGTTTGGCCCTTTTTTCCATCACATATGCAGGTTATCTAAGGAATTAAATCCCCTATAATGTCATGGACGGAGAGGTAAGAGGGATGCACTTCACCCTTGAGAGGCAACAATCTGTTTATTGATATAAAACATAGGGTGTAATGGTGTTTGATAATAAACATGACAGTGAGTAAGGTGAGGTAATCTTCATTATTTAGTGCATAGACAACAGGGTCAGATGAATCTGCCAGGGAGACCCTCCTGCTCAGTCACGAGGTTCAGAAAGGACCCCTTTGCTTTCTAAACTCTTTCTCAGAGAGGAGCCTAGGTGCTGCTAGATCCAGTCTTAGTCCCAGACTTGGTCAACAGTTTATGTCTAAAGGAATACATATGCACAATCAAGCCCACATGCTATTGTTGTGTCATGTTTTGCCCCAGCCAGGGGCAGGGGAAACATCAGGGGGAGAAGAAATAAAAGGAAAGACAAAGGCAAACATTGTAGGCAGGGATAAGGACAGGTTACTGTCCCAGTCCAGTTCACTGTCCAGATTCTGATGGGTATCTTGAACTTCTGGAAAACACATCCTAGTAACAGCAGACTGAACATTTCAAATACAAATAAAATGTGCTCTTGAAATCCCTCCTTATCCAATCTAATGGCACACAGTAGCATCTTTTTCAGGGTATGCACATTCTCTACCAGCTCTTCAGACTCCTTGATGCAGAGCTATGATCAATCATGACAGTCCATCACTATGTTCTTAGGCTAACTGTTCCAACTAAATATTGCTTTAGAGCTACAATATAAACCTATGCAACTTTCCCAAATTCCCTGACAAGAAACTTAATTTTACACACTGCTCACTTCAGGAAGATGCAGTCTGAAATAAAAACAATAGCTAGCCTGTTGCTCAAAATCATCATATAGCTCAGTACCTCAGGGAACCACCCAGTCAAGGGTAAAATGTTTTATGATAGCAACTACAGCTGAGAAATGCAAAAGCAGCTCTGTAAACTTAATCTCTGGTTGTTGGAAGAGCTGGAGAAAAGCTCTCCATTTGTTACCATGCATTTCAAAAGGAAAAAAAGTCTGGCTTTTAAATTACAGTGTTGTGAAATCTGTGTAACTAGTTCTGTAAATTCAGCACCTTTATCAAATTTCCATTATCATTTCATGACTCAGAGCTACTCACCATCTCAGGTGGGAGCAGTCCAGTACCTGTGCAATGACTCTTCTAGCAGAAGTAATAAATTATTACCTACTGACTACAGAATTTTTGACTTAGCCCAGCATGCTGCAATAAAAACACAATAAAGTACAAAGAAGGACAAATAAGTAAATGCTCCCAAATTCATGGATTCACAGAATGGTTGGGGTTGGAAGGGACCTCCAGAGCCCATGGGGTCCAACCCCCTGCCAAAGCAGGGTCCCTAGGACAGGGCACACAGGTCGGCGTCCAGACAGGGCTGGATTCTCTCCAGAGAAGGAGACTCCACACCCCCTGGGCAGCCTGTCCCAGGGCTCCCTCACCCTCACTGGGGAAAAGTTCTGCCCCAGGTTGGTGTGGAACTTCCTGTGCTCCAGTTTACAGCCACTGCCCCTTGTCCTGTCCCCACAGACACTGAAAAGGGGCTGGCCAATTCCCCCTGCATCCCATGGCTAAGATATTTATAAACACTGATCAGATCCCCTCTCAGGCTTCTTTTCTCCTGGCTGAACAGTCCCAGCTCACTCAGCCTTTCCTCATAGGGGAGATACTCCAGGCCCTTCATCATCTCCATGTCCCTCCACTGGCCTCTTTCCAGGAGATCCCTGTCTTTTCTGTACCGGGGAGCCCAGAACTGGATACAGCACTCCAGCCCAACCAGGGCACAGTAGAGGGGGAGGATCACCTCCTTTGACCTGCTGCCCACAACTCCTTTTGATGCCCCCCAGGATCCCTTCTTGTGCACCTGGGCACACTGCTGGCTCATGGCCAACCTGTCACCCACCAACCAAATCTTCTGCTAATCCCAATAAAAATACCAAAGTAGTACATAGTTATGCTCTTTTCCTTCACCAGCCCAGCAATGCCATGTAAGGATGCAATTCATTCGATAATTTACTCCTGCAACAACAATATATGCAGAAACCCCTGAGACACTCTCACCAGTGGTGTTTGAAGATTGCTTGTGATATATTACAATGGCTTAATAGGACAGAGGTTACAATCATTGGCTGTGTCTTCTCTGCCTTCCAAAGAGGGGAAAAACATACCAATGCTGCTCTGAATCTAGCTCCCTATTGCAAGTCAGAGAGCAGCTTGCACTACTGAAAAGCCAAAAGCCACAGGGCTTTTGCTGAACAGGTTCATTATCATTCAAAACATTTTGCTGAAAAATGAGGTAAATTGAACAGCAGTTTAGTACCAGTGTATAATAGCAGGTGTAATGTGTGAGGTTAAGAGGCAGATCAAGAAAAAGCCAAAAGAAAGGAAAATAAAACAGCAGGGAGCCTCAAATGGGCCCAATGTCTCTGGCAAAACAGTAAGTAGCAGCCCTGGTGCTTGATCATAACCCTGACAGCAAATCCAAGGAGAGGAACAAGCAGGGTGTGCTCCTTTTCCTGTTCATTACTTTCCCTCCACTGCTTCTTTATAAGTTAAATACACTGCAGGTGCTTTTGGCCTCTATAGAGCACCGTGGTTTAACGGTGAGCAGCTAAAACCACCCCGCTGCCATTCACCCACTCTTCCCCTCAACACCCCCTGCCAGGAGATGTAGCAAAGAATTGAAAATGGGAGGAAAGTAAAACTTGTGGGTTGACATGAAGTCAGTTTAATAGGACAGAAAAGGTCACTCTCCTAATGGCAGGTGGCCCACATGTTCCAGGAATGGGGCCCATGTTGCAAGAAAACTTACATATAGGTGGTCTGCCTACCATGCACACTCAGGGAACAGGGATATACAGGGAACGTGTCGGTAGGAACACCTCTATCTCTGGAACACTGTCACATCTCTACAGAAAGCAATGCTATTTCGTGTGTAACATATACAGGTATTAGAAAGGAGCTCCTTTAGTATGAAAGCTGCTGCATAGTCCTGGCAGCTATCTCCACTCTAGTGGATGATATGGATGATTATCTTTACTTACCCAAGGGAAGGAACTAGCTATGGAGACCTGTTCCTAGGAACATGCTTCTGGGACCATGCTACATACAGGAACCAGGAAAGTGGAAGAGATGCAGTTAAGGAGAAATGGTGCAAAACAAGATAACTCAGCCACCCTCCAAAGGAGCATACACTTCAGCTTCCATTTCTGGCCCTGTGTCTTCACATTTCCCAGGAACACTGTGAAACAACTTCAATCTTTGTATATTTCATGGTGTTTCCACAGGAGGATGTAGCTCCTAAGTAGTCTGGATGGAGATACTCAGTGGAGAAACTTTTCCATGCATATGGAAGAGTCCTGATGCAAGAGCCCAGCCAAGTGTGATCATTCTGTGTTACTGGCTGTCACAGCACGTGCAAAAGAGGAGGATACACACTGCTGAGCTGCACTAGTACTTTTAGAGATGCTGTAATGCCAGCTAGCTTGGCACTAGTGCAACATTCCACTGTTATCCTTATCCTGGTTCACTCTGGGTTTCCTCACTTACACCATTCTGGTGGGAGAAAAAGAATGACAGCCCCTGACAAGGAGACAATATCAAGAAGCAACAGTTCGTTTCAAAGAGTGACCACAGGAAAGGAGCACAGTACTGTGCTAAAAACACAGCTTAGGGACTGGACCAGGATACCAAAAGGTACTGGTCATGGTGGCTTCAGTGACTAAGAAATTCTCACTGTTCTTAAGTGATTTTTAAAAAATCTGATTAGAGAGACTTGATCGTTAGGCATTTAAACAGATTTAAAGATCAAACACTTGGCCATTTGCTGACACATAAATCCCAGATAATGCCTGCATCCCCAATGGTTAGTTCAAGCTGCAAAGTGAATCACCACCATCTGCCCACTGCAGCAGGACACTTGGCTGCACCTGCTAGTAATATCCTTTCCAAAAGCCACCCCCTGGCATTGCAGTTCCATATGGACACACTACCAACAGTAGCTTGTACTCCCAAGATGGTCTCTACAGTTCAGGTCCCTCTAGATTGCCTGCACTCTTGTAATTACATGTTGATGAGGCTTATCTCACCTGAAGCCTTCATGCACTCCCTTATCACTTTGCTTTCAGAAAAGGCCACGCACTGAATTGGTATTAAGACACCAGACTCAAGGATAGAAACAGTGCCTGATGAGGACTCCAACACAGCAGCTCCCTGACACAAAATCTATGATATTCACATTTAAAAGTCTTAAGGTGCATTTAACTGCCACGATTAATTTCAAGAAATATGAGAATTAGATCCCCAGTGTGATGCTGCTGATGCTCTGAGTTAAAAGAGGTTGTATCTCACAAAGTTGTTAAGAAGTGCCCAGAGTGCATAGGAGAATCAAGACCAGCTAGAGGTTGAATGAAGAGTTCATCTGAGCCTACTGCAAGAGCTTTCTCTGTTCTGAGTGTGACTCAGAGCTCCTACTCCTGCCTCCCCAGCCCTGGGATATCAAGCAAACTCTCTCCTTCTTACAGTTTATCCCAGGAGCTTGATTCTTCCTGCATGAAGGCCACCCCAGCCTTTTGGAGAACAGTTTTAGTCTCACCAAACTTCTGCTACTCCAGCAGCATCAGCTGTGACACACTGAATGCCCAGCGATGCTTTCCAGCAGGCCTGACCCGCCGGCCTCAGCAGTGCCACACGTCCATACGCAGGGGTGGGGTGGGAAGAAGGTGTGAGGACACTACCAAATACTGTGCAATTACTCATTCTTCTTTCCAAAAAGCCACACAATACAGAATGTAATGCACCAGCCTATCACACACAGTGTGAAAAACACATTCATTTGGTATAGGATGCTGCAGTTCAGCCCCAGCCAGCAGCTGACCACCACACAGCTGCTCCCTCACTCCTTCCACGAGCAGGATGAGGAGGAGAATGGGAAGGCAAAGGTAAAACTCAGGGGTTGGGATAAGGACAGTTTACTGGGAGAGCAAAGGGAAGGGAAATAACAACAACACTTGGAATATACAAAACCAGTGACATGCTATGCAATTTGCTCAGCCTGTGACTGACTGTACAATGAGCCCACACAGACCATCCTGGAGCTGGTCTGGGAGCCATGCTGCCCCTCCCCAAGAAGCCTCATTTTATGCTGAGCATGACCTCTTACAGTATGGAATACCCCCTTTGGCTAGTTTGGGACACCCGTCCTGGTTTGTGTCCCATCCCATCTTCTTGTGAAAATTAACTCTACCCTAGCCAAAACCTAGGCCAGTCAATCAAAAATAATCTACAATATTCCTTCACAGAGTAATAACTGAGTTTCTTAATATGTATAATTTTTAATGTTTTCAACCAGTTAATTTCCAGGCAAGTTCCATCAAGTGGTAATCCAAGCAATAATGCCTGCTGCTCCTTGAAGTACAGAATGTCTGAACAAAACCATCATTTCATCACAAAGTTTTCCCAAAGTCAGAAGACTCAACACAATCTGACTTTTTATGTGGTACAGACACCTAGGGAATAAGTATCTCAGTGAGTTCTTTAATTAATTTAAGGCTCTGGCAGCTTCTCAAAATTACTTACACTTCTTTCTAGTTATATATGTCTGAAATTTTCTGTTCATGTTTGTTTAGAGGGCTTCTGTTCAAGTAGAGTGAACTGGAGTTAGAATTTCCTGCAAATAAAGGCTTGGGTTATTATTCTCATTGCCTAATGATGAATTGAAATGTTAAAGAAATCAGGATAAAAGTTTTGTCCAGACTTGAGATGTTGGTACCTCCTTCTGGAAGTGACACATTAGCCCAGAATCTATTCTTGGTTTATGAATGTTCCATTACTGTAGAAGACTGTATTGTAAGTATTTCTGCTCACTGTAGACTTTCACTGTAAGAAGCATCATTTATTTTGCTAGGATCTATGCAAGTTTGTCCCGTGCCATCTGGAAACCCCTTCTGCATGTATCACACTGGATACAGAAGCATCACCAATTATCTGTTTAAGTTTCCCCAGCATGGTGCTTTATTTTCATGATCAGACACTGTTTTCATTCTGATCACCAGCAGTCAATCCATGTACTTCCCAGCTAAGCAGTACTTCACATTCCATTTAATCTCAGGCAACTTCTGTCTAATACACTCAGACAGACCAAAATCTGCAGGACTCAGATATCATCACTTCAAGCACACACACCACTTTATACACATAGGGGTGAAAACCAACTGCCAAACAGATTTGAGGTGCCTGGTGCACAAGGAGGATCCACACCACATACTTCAAGAGGTAGCAAGGGAAAAGTAATGCAATCACTGCCAACACAGGTTGGCAAAAACACTTCCCTGGCTTGGAACACCACCAGGAATGGCCCACACTCTTGTACAAAAAGGCACCTCTGTTCTCAACCCCGTTTTCACTCCTCATTTACAGACCCTCCAAGGTCTGTAAAAAGGACAGCCAGGCCCTTCTCCAAAGGGAACAGGAAAGGACAACTCTGTACTTCATTAGCACAAGACACTGGGGTAGGAAATTAATGGAGCCAGAAAGAACCATCTGGGTTACCAGTGTCCTGCCATTTCAGATGATACTCCAAATGCTTCATCCCTCTGTGACTGAATGCAGCTATATTCTTGAAATGGGGAGGAAAATAAAAGAGTCACCTGACATAGCATTTGGCTGTTATCTGCCACCACTACTTAAGTCACAACAGACTCAGAGCACGACCCTATAGCAGAAATAGCCCGGGTTTTGCTTTTATCTGCTTTCTTTCCCACATGGACACACACACAGGATATGCCCACAGAAGCCTTGCTCTTCCTGCAAGAAAAATGGATTGTTGATTATAAATGGTTTAAAAGAGTTTAATAATAAATGGTGTAGTATGAATGAAAGGCTATAATGACCTCAGTTTATTAATTAGATATATTAATATTACAGTCAGTCTGCAATTTAAATCAGTCTTGCCAATCTGTCACTGGCTACAACAAATTAAATAAAAGTTCAGTGTGCATTTTGAATTACCTCTGGTTATACCCTATTCTTTCCATAGTACTCATCTCCCCTCTGCTTATGTCAAAACTGTAAGATGTGCTCATTCCTATTAACAACCATCCAGAGATATTTTTTTTTAATAAACTGAAAATGCAACACAATTATCCAGGCCCTCATACAAAGGAAAACCTTCACAGAATCACAAGGTTGGAAAAGACCTTTAAGATCATCAAGTCCAACCATTCCCATCCTAAGCTAAACCATATCCCTAAGTACCTCATCTACCCTTTTTTGAACACATCCAGGGGTGGTGACTCAGCCCCTCCCTGGGCAGCCTGTGCCAGGCCCTGACAACCCTTTCAGTAAAAAATTATTTTCTACTGTCTAATCTAAACCTGCCCTGGCACAGCTTAGTGCCATTTCTCCTCGTTCTATCTCCTGTCCCCTGGCTGAAGAGACCATCACCCAACCTGTAGGTTGTAGAGAGAACCTTCTCTTCTCCAGGTTGAACACCCCCAGCTCCCTCAGCTGCTCCTCAGAGGATTTGCCCTCCAGCCCCTTCCCCAGCCTGGGTGCCCTTCTCTGGACTCGCTCCAGGATCTCACCTTCAGCATCAAGTCATCAAAATACTTCACAGGATTAAGTATCATGTTAACTTCAACCTCTCTGTTAAGTGACTAGCATCCTGGGAGGCTCATTCAATATATAATACCTACATCATGCACAAGGTATCCCCTAAACAACTAAAAACGTGCATTTGCCAATGGTCTTGATCTGAGAAGTTAAAGGCTTCCTTGGCAAACACCCTGCTGTGTGACCTTAAAGTGTGAGTAAGTTTAATTTCAAGTCACCTCAGGCAGTTACTCACACACTCCAATACTAACACACAGCTTTTTGCTGGATTCAGCAGACTCCTTTGTACTCTGGCAATGAGCTTTTCTATTTCAGAAACGTAGGAGGAAGGAACTCCAAAAGCAGGATTGATAGGGAAGAAATGGTTTTATTGGTAGCAGTATTTTTAATTCTCAGTCCATTCATCCTCAGAGGTATTCTAGAGTAGGCAGAGACAGGAAGAGATTTATGCCCTTAGTTGGGAGAAGCTGTATTCAAGGCTGACCCAGCATATCTTTCATTGTAAGCATCAATATTTAGCTGGCAGTAACATAGAGCTAAATTTCCAACAGTTTGCCTCAGTCAGAATCCTAATCCTTTCTTTCAAATTTGGATAAATTGTAAGTGAACTTTCAAAGCACTTCATGTCAGGCATACCACAGACATGTTCAAAATAAATAGCACTGCCCATAAGTCACAGAACCTAAATATTTATGAGTTTTAACTCCTTGAACATGCCAACCTACAGAACATTATGGATGGGCAAAACTCCACAACCTGACTCAGAAGATCAGGTATGCTCTCTAATCTCCAGAATCAAGAGGGCCTTAGCTAGCTTCCATAGCTTCATCCTCTTCCATGATGTTTCCTACTCTTAAAGTAGTCAAGGCCAAAACAGCCTCTTTGATAATTTTATACACACCCTTCAATTAGGGTAGTTAACTGACTACAATGGTTGCTAAATACTGACATTTGCATGTACCTGACATCCTGTAACTGATCAGCTGAACAGGTTCATGTTATGTTACCTTTACTCCAGGGTCATCTGGAATTGCACAGTGTCTGTGTTAACCTACTCACATCCAGGAAACATCATACCCTCTCCAGCCACATCACAAACTGATTCTGATGCCTCAGGTCAGGCACAGCATTCATGCTCTGCCAGAAGTATCTCAACCAAAGTTTTACCAAGTTGCCTCAAATCACAAAACTGATATACTCAGGATTTTTTTTCCCAAATATTTCCTTGGAAGAAGCTAAACACCACATGCTTTAGCAAGAAAATTGGTTCTGAAGCTCCTACTTTGCCTTCAGTCAGCTATCACAATCATTTGAATTAATCCCTGCAATCACAGCTGACAAGGCATTGAATCATTCACAGGTCTCCACTTCAGTTTTCATAAGATAAGATTTAATAAGCAAATATGCATAATCATTTTTATCTTTCCACTATTCCAATGCTACCCCCAACACTGAAGTCCCAGTTCCACATATGTCATTTCTTTACCAATTACATTGACTTCAGCTAATTTCAACATCAGAACAGAGGAGAAAGTGGCAGAGGCAGGACAAATAAGCTGCATCAGTACACAGAGCCCAAATGCCAAAGCTGCTGTTAATGCTGTGATTGTGCTAAAGGATGGCTGCCTTCCCCTGCCACAGGACAGACACCTCTTCCTGCTGATGCAGCTACAATTATCAGTGCCTGATGTGCCCCTGCACCACTGGATTCAGACCATTCAACAGACTGGCCAGTTCTGAAGGATTTTATTACTACATTGAAAGTCAGGAAAGTCCACTAAAGATGAGGTCAACCTAAAAAACCTGCTGCAGCTCTGCCTGCCTGTATTGCCATATCCTTTAATTGCCCTCCCACATTTGCCATCAGGGAAGAGAAGGTAAAAGAAGGGGCAGAATCTCATTTAGCTTATAAGTATTAGCTGTTAATATTAACAAGAGTGTTTTATTTAGGTCAAAAGCAAAACTATTTCTTCAACTGCACAACCATCCACCGTTTCCACCCACAAAGCTTTCACACTGTAATGCTCCATGAGTACAAGGCACTTGGGAACACTAAAGCAAGAAGGGGGCTCTCACTTTGTTGACATTGGGTTCCAGCAGAATTGGAATATTGGACTCTGTCCTGCCCTAAATACAGACACTTTCAAATAAAGGCTGCATGGAGCTGAAGTTTCACAGACTCAGCTCAGATCAATGTGATCAATGCTGAGCTCGTTTATTCAAACACACACAGAGCTTACATAGGTTTCTCTAGCAGTGCAGGAGTGACATTACACTGCTGTTGGTTCCATGCGCTGTTCACCTGCCTTACGTGCGCCTCAGGATTGTTAATAACTGGTTGAGGCTGCACACTCACGTTGCTCCTTTTTAAGGCAGTTGTTAACAGAGCCAATGGGATCCTGGGGGGCATCAGGAGGAGTGTGGCCAGCAGGTCACAGGAGGTGATCCTCCCCCTCTGCTCTGCCCTGGTCAGGCCCCACCTGGAGTGTTGTGTCCAGTGCTGGGCTCCCTGGGATAGAAAAGACAGGGATCTCCTGGAGAGAGTCCAGAGGAGGCTATGGAGATGATGAAGGGCCTGGAGCATCTCCCCTGTGAGGAAAGGCTGAGAGAGCTGGGACTGTTCAGCCTGGAGAAAAGAAGACTAAGGGGGGACCTTATTAATGTCTATAAATATCTTAAGCATGGGATGCAGGGGGAATTGGCCAGCCCCTTTTCAGTGTCTGTGGGGACAGGACAAGGGGCAATGGCTGCAAGTTGGAGCACAGGGAGTTCAGCACCAACATGGGGAAGAACTTTTCCCCAGTGAGGGTGAGGGAGCCCTGGGACAGGCTGCCCAGGGGGTGTGGAGTCTCCTTCTCTGGAGAGATTCCAGCCCCGTCTGGACGCCGCCCTGTGCAATATGAGCTGGGGAGCTGCTTTGGCAGGGGGGTTGGACCCCAGGAGCTCTGGAGGTCCCTTCCAACCCCTGTGATTCTATGATTCTTGCAGTTTCTTATCTCATGAATTGTTTCTTACAAGCTCCTGTTCTCACAGAAATCTGCTCTCCTGTCACTGTGTACCAACGTGTCTCTGCCAGCTTCCCCAGGCCTGAATATATGGGGGTCAGCAATAAATCTGGATGGCCCACAAAACCCATTCCTCTCAAAATGTGTTGCTACAAAGGCAATAACTAGTTTGCTCTCCAGGAGAAACATCATTTAGCATTAAAGAGACTTTTTTTTTTTCCTGCACAGTTTGGAAAAGTGTATTGGGAATTTTTACTACAAGTATGACCTAACTTCTTTATTAGGTCTCTTCCCTACTAAGTAAAAACTCCAGCTCCCAGCCAGATTTGGGAAGGTAAACAATACATTGACAAGGTACATGGCATTTATCAGCAAATTAGAACTAAACCTATTTAGACAATTCTGGCTCATTTTTGCTTCTTGGGCATAAAAGCTACATTAATAAATAATTTTAGGCAGCATTATCAACTACTTCATAGGTATATTTAGTGTCATATATGGTAAGAATAACCCTATAAAGGAAGCCTGTCAAGACTCCTCCTTCCATAAAATGATGTACAGAACTTAAGCTGCAGTAAGACACCACTACAGGAGCAGAATATTTTAATGTAAAACATCTTGCAGCTTGGCCTTCAAAAGAACAGGGCTGCATTCACACACTGCAGGAAGTATGACTGAGAAAAAGACAATTTGTTTCAACAAGATAACACTTGTTTTAGCTGTCTTCCTTATCCAGTCAAAACTATGTTCAAAATTGCTTGGTCATGTTTGAAGGTGAGTGCTTAGGCCATATAAAATCCATTTCCCACAGATGTCACTGGGAAACTAAACTTGAGGTTCTCCACTAGTAAGCAGAGCAAGGAAGAGAACCCAGGAATGCCAGCTCTGTTTGGTACCTTAGGGGTAGGAGCAAAACCTAACGGTAGCACCTCTGTGCACAAGCAGCACTGCAGGGCAAGTAGATGCTCACAGCTGGGAATCAGCCAAACTCAGTTTCATGCACAACCTGCTCTACCAAAGCACAAGAGAGGCTGTCCTGGTTTCAGCAGGGGTAATTTTCTTGCTAGCAGCTGGTGCAGGGCTGTGTTTGGGATTTAGGATGAGAACACTGTTGGTAACACCCTGATGTTTTAGCTGTGGCCAAACAATCAAGGGACTCTTCAGTTTCTCACACTGCCCTGCTAACGAGAAGGTGGGGGGCACCCAGGAAGCTGGGAGGGGACACAGCCAGGACAGGTGACCCAAGCTGGCCAAAGACATATTCTACACCATGTAACATCAGTTCAGAATATAACACTGAGTGTGCTGAGAGGCAGCTTAAACTTTGGGGTGATGGCTGAACACCTGCCTAGTGCTGGCAAATGGTGAATGAATTCCTTGTTTTGCTTCACTGGTACCTGTGGGCTGAGAGGCTGGGCAGTCTGGGGGTGGGACACAGCAGCTGGAGGGTCTCATGCAGCATCAACTTCAGGTGGAGATAAACTGTGCTGTTTGTCTTGGTTTTGTGTGTGTGTGTGTATTATCTTCCTTTTTTTGTATGTCTAAATTCTTCTCAGCACACAAGTTCTCTTGTTTTCACTCTTCTGATTCTGTCCCCCACCCTGCCAGGGAGGGTGGGCTGAACAATCATCTGCATGGTGCTTAATTGCTGGTCAGGGCTAAACCACACAGAGGTACACAGAAATGAGCAGTGAGTTGCCTTCAGCATGCTGAAAATCAATGCATCATCCCAGGTGAGATAGGGCTGACATTTCTTGCTTGATTCCAGCAAGTGTGCAAAATCCTGAAGTGAAGAGTATGACATGCACAGCCCATTGCTCTGAACAGCCCTTCAAAGTAAACTCTCCCCCAGGTAAATTAAATATCTGCTGCAGAAAGGGGTTTGCTTCAAACTGTTTCTTCCTTCCCTGTATGTATATACACACACAGAAAGGATGAGATCTGGCATTCTTCATGGCTTCTTCCAATTACCACAGAAACTTATCAGAGAGACTAGAAAGATGTAACTGGGAGAGTTGTTTTTGTGCAGTAAGCTTAGTACAGCCTAGCAATTTAGTTAGTTAGTCCTTCTATTACCAATCAAACCTGTCTGCTCTTCAGCAGCAGACACTTAAGGTTTGGCAGTTTCAGTGACAGAAGTTACAGGGGGGGGTGCACAGATGGGCATTAAAAACAAAACTGATTCACTGCACTCAGATTTATTAAGAGCTTCACTGTGAAGCTCTTCCTGCTGACAAGGACCTGGGGATTGTGGTGGATGAGAAACTGCCCATGAGCCAGCAGTGGCTCCTGCAGCTCCCAAGGCCAATGGGATCCTGGGCTCCATCAGCAGAGGGGTGGCAGCAGGGACAGGAAGGGGATTGTCTCTCTCTACTCTGCCCTCCTGAGGCCCCATCTGGAGTCCTGTGTCCAGAGCTGGGGCCCCAACACAAGAAAGATGTGGGGCTGTTGGAGAGGGGTCAGAGGAGCCACAAAGATGATCAGAGGGCTGGAGCACCTGCCCTACAGAGAGAGGCTGAGGGAGCTGGTCTGGTTCAGCCTGGAGAAGAGAAGGCAGTGGGGGGGACCTCATTGCAGCCTGCCAGTCCCTGAAGGGAGCTGATAAGCAGGAGGGGATTCAACTTTTTAAGAGGATAGACAATGGCAGGACAAGGGGGATGGATTAAAACTAAAGGAGGGAAGGGTTAGATGAGATATTAGGGGGAAGTTTTTTACAGAGAGAGTGGTGAGGGGCTGGAACAGGCTGCCCAGAGAGGGGGTGGGTGCCCCATCCCTGGGTGTGTCCAATGCCAGGTTGGATGGGGCCCTGGGCAACCTTGTGTAGATCCAGGCCTGAGGTTGGTGGCCCTGCCTGTGGCAGGGGGGTTGGAGCTCTGTGATCCATGGGGTCCCTTCCAACCCAGACCATTCTATGAAACATTACAAAACTGAACAATTTAGAAAAAAAATGTTATCTAGTTTTCTGAGTACCCAGCAGCCTTGTTATGCCCCACCAGGAGCTTTCAGGTGGAATAGAAACCTGACTATCAGCCATCTATCAAAGCAAACAACTGAATAAAACAAGCATGGGATTAGGACAAAGATCAGTTATTCAAATTGGCCTGTTGATAAACGTCCCACAGTCACCCAAGTCTGGCTTACCTCCTGGATCATGGACACTGAAGTTCCTTTCTTATAGCAGCTCATACAAGTCTAATGTTTTTACCCCTGCTTCTTTAATATAGAAGACCCCTTCCATGGTGGTTTGACCCTGGATGGATGCCAGACAACCAAAGTCACTCTATCACTCACCTTTTCAACTGGACAGGGGAGAATATATATAGAGTGGCTTAGGAGTTAAGGACAGGGAGAGATCATTCCACAATCTGCATCATGGGCAGAACAGACTCACAGAATAAAGGAAAGAAAATGCTCTAATTTATTACACTATCCACACAGTGAAACTAGAGTTGGATCCTGAGAAGTACAACCAGATCTTAAAGCACCTCCCCCCACAACCCTCCCTTCTGAGCAGACTTCACTTTATTCATGTTTTTGCTCTCTTCTTCCCCCCCACTGTGGCACAGGGAGGGACAGGGGCATGGGAATGGGGGTTTCACTCAGTTCCTCGCAAGTTGTTTTCCTTCTTATCTGGGTGGGGTACAGGCATTCCTCACACCCTTCTCCTGCTCCACTGTGGGGTCCCAACCATGAGAGAGAGTCCTCTACAACCTTCTCTAACATCAGTCCTCTCCCACAAAGCTTCAGCTCTTCACCAACTTCCCCAACATGAGTCACTTCTGTGGGGTGCAGTCATAAGTCATAGAATGTCTCAGTCCCAGCCTGCTCCAGCCTGGTCCTCCATGGAGTCACAAGCCCTCTCCCTCAGCAAACCTGCTCCAGCATGGGTCTCTTGCTCATCTGTCTCTCTCCACAGGCTGCAAGTGCTGGCAGGGCCTTGCTCCAGTGCAGGTCACAGCATCCCCTGCTCCAGCGTGGGGCCTCTCCACAGGCTGCAGGTGGGGTCTGGGCCTTGTCCACGGGCTGTGGGGGGACACCCGCTCCACAGTGGGTTTCTCCAGGGGCTCAGGGGCATCTTCCTCTTCGGTGCCTGGGGCACCTCCTCCCCCCTTCCCTGCCCTTGGTGCCTGCACAGTTTCTTACCTCATCTCATTCCCTTCTCTGGGGGTTGCTAGCTTTTTTTCCTTCTTAAATGTCATTCCCAGAGGCACTGTGACCACCACTGATGGGCTTGGCCTTGGTCAGCAAGGACTCCAGCCTCAAGGCAGCTGCTGTTTACTCTGTAGGGCCTACAGAGAACTTTATCTGCTCCTTGCAGAAACCCTTCCTGCAGCCCTCCCTTCTCCACCAGAACCCAGCCACACAAAACCACACCACCTTCATTGATTTTGTTACTGCCTTTTCTGTATAACCCCAGCCAGCAACAAAGCACTGCACAGCACCAGCTCACCTCACCTGCCCCAGGGGTATGAGGAAGAGAGTCTGAAAAGAACAAACAATAAAACTCATGGTTAGAGATAAAGACAGTTTAATAGGACAGCAAATGAAGATAAAGTACTGATAACAGAACATACAAGAGTGATACACAGTGCAATTGCTCACCAGCCCATTCCCAAGCAGCAATCCTATCCCTGGCCAACTCCCACAGTTTATATACTGAGTGTGACATCATATGGTATGGAATATTCCTTTGGCCAGTTTGGCTCAGCTGTCCTGGCTGTAGTCCCTCCTAGCTTTGGTAGCACATGGGAACCTGAAGAGATCATGTTTTAAGGTAAGCATTACTTTGCAACAACTGAAAACAGTATTATCAACATTATTTTCTTACTAAATCCAAAACACAGCACTCTGCTAGCTACTATGAAGAAAATTAACTCTACCCCAGACAAAATCAGGACATCTGTTCACAAGTTAGCATGGTAAATCACATGGTTGTTCTTTCTTATGAAGTTACTTATATCCACACTGCATGTGCCCATTACTGGACAGGCCCCTAGCCACATCCTCATCTGCTGATCTTACTTAACCTGTACAGCTATCCATAACCTAAGCTAAGAACCCAAATGCCTTCCTCCAAGAAGTCTGCAATTCACATTTCACACTGCCACTCATAGCTAATATTGACATGATTTATCCTTTAAGTGCAAGATACTGAATTTTTTTTCTTTGGAGAGCACAGTCATTTATGCCAGTCAAATTGTTAAGATTTACATGCTCCATAATAATACTCCAAGGCTCCAGAATCAGACAAGAGTAGCTTCCCCCCACCACTAGCCAAGACATGACAGCACTGGTTCCCAAAGGAATTATACTTGCAGCCTGGGAAGTGAGATGTTGATCACTTTCATTCCTCTGACCTTGGTGTCCCAGGGAATTGACTGTTCCTGTACCACACAATGCTCTTCTGAAAAGCTTCTTCTGAGACTTTTTTAATCTTTAAATATTTGTGCCTTCACAGCACAACACATTCAAATAATGCTGCTGTGCTTTGGTAATGTCTATTGGAACTCAACACTAGTTTCATTTCTCACCTGCTATTGTTTTTGCCAAGACTGTTCCTTAATATTTAGAGTAGGACTGATGCAATAACATGCTTGTAGCTCATTAACAGTGTTTACCTGTTGATGTCATTACAACAGTTATTCAGTAACTCAAAGAGGGTACTGTTACCAGAAATGTATTTCAAGCAGTATTCTTACTACAGCATTTCTAGTGAGGACACTTCCATTTCATTGGGCATCTGAAATTAGCTTATATATTGCAGAAGTGACTGTCAGAACAGTACAGGTTGGTAGGAGCATTTGCACTACAACAGAGCAAAAGAGAAGTCAGAGCTTGCAGTTAGCACTATTTAAGTGATTCTCAGCCTAATCATAGAATCACAGAATCACAGGGGTTTGAAGGGACCTCCAGAGATCATCAGGTCCAACCCCCTGCCAAAGCAGGGTCCCTAGGACAGGGCACACAGGTCGGTGTCCAGATGGGGCTGGAATCTCTCCAGAGAAGGAGACTCCACACCCCCTGGGCAGCCTGTCCCAGGGCTCCCTCACCCTCACTGGGGAAAAGTTCTTCCCCAGGTTGGTGCTGAACTCCCTGTGCTCCAACTTGCAGCCATTGCCCCTTGTTCTGTCTCCACAGACACTGAAAAGGGGCTGGCCATTTCCCCCTGCATCCCATGCTTAAGATATTTATAGACATTAATCAGGTCCCCCCTGAATCTTCTTCTCTCCAGGCTGAACAGTCTCAGCTCACCCAGCCTTTCCTCACAGGGGAGATGCTCCAGGCCCTTCATCACCTTCGTAGCCCTTCTCTGGACTCTCTCCAGGAGATCCCTGTCTTTTTTATCCCAGGGAGCCCAGAACTGGACACAACACTCCAGGTGGGGCCTGACCAGGGCAGAGCAGAGGGGATGATCACCTCCTTAGACCTGCTGGCCACACTCCTCCTGATGCCCCCCAGGATCCCATTGTCTCTCTCAGCCCCCAGGGCACACTGCTGGCTCATGGCCACCCTGTCACCCACCAGGACCCGCAGGTCCTTCTCCACAGAGCTCTTCTCCAGCAGGTCATCCCCCAGCCTTTACTGATACAAATCCAACACTCCAAATTGTATTCAGGTATCCAGTTGAAACTGGGCAAAAAAGTGAGTACAGATGGCATGGAGAACTTACCAAGCACCCCTGTGGCACCACAAAGCATGAGCAGGACAGTTTGGGCTATGCTGTAGTGGGAATCCAACAGCAGCCCCTGCTACCCACAGACTAGATCACAGCTGCATCTAATTCTGTGTGTCCCAAGGTCTCCAGGAAGACTGTAAAGCACTCCAAAAAGCTTTCTGCAAGCTTCTCACTTTTTTTTTTTCAAACCACTGATTACCAGCAGCATTCAGGAGCATAACACCAGTCTCACAAGTCAGGCTGGACACAAGGCCCCAGCAATACCCATCTACATTTTGCAGTTTTATTCCCCACATTATCACACAAGTAGAATTCTCAGGTTAAGCTTCAGTCACTGCTGCATCCCTGTTTTGGGCTTGTTCCATCCTATTCATCCTGAGTGCATTCTCCTGTGCCTCCCTCACCACCTCTTGTTTTGCAAACAAGCATGTTGTGTTTCCTCCCATGCTGCCCTTCACACCAGGGGAATGCCTCAAACACTTGCTCAGCTCCTGTGTCATTCCACAGGACCTAGAAACAAAGCTTGACAGGCACAAAGCAGCTCGAGTGCCAAGGCAAATGCCCTTCATGCTGAGCTATGCATGTCCTCAGCTCCTCACCACCATCTGTCTGTAACTGTATCTGACAAGGCAAGCAAGTGCAAGTACCTGAGGCAGCTATCACCTTCATCCTATAGCTGTACAATGTCTAATGCAATCACACGCATTCTGAGATGGGAGCTTCAAGTATGACACCTGCAGACTCAGCATGGCATTGTCACACCAACATCCATTTCAGCAATGGAATATCCTCCCAGGACTTGCTCTTAAGCCTTCTTTCAGGTGTGCATCTCTTCTGAGTGCTGGTGGTAAAGACTTTAGGCAACAGATCCCCCCACATCAACATCACCCTGCAGTGACCAAGAAGGCAGAGTACCCTCTTCATGATCTTCCCAAATTCTACATCCACATGCACTTGTAAGTTATGGACCAGCTCAATTTTGCTAAACAAGAACAGAACCTTTCCTGAACACTCAAACACCTCCTTAAAATAAAGCTGAATTCCATAAATAGATGTTAGATCTCTAAGTGTCTTATCTAGGGAGCACTTCACAGGAATACCCAGAAGTCCTGAAGTACCACCAGTACATGTCTGCTACAACATAGGAAACAAGAATGACACATCTATTTTGATTTCCTAAGGCAAATTACCTTCTGTTCTGAACACAAGATCAAACAGTTTACCAGCAAAACCCAAATAGGCAGGCAAAACAAGTAACAAAAAACTCATCATAGGTAGGCATTAACACCATATTCCTGCCTATAGAGTTAACACACTTGAATTCAGAGTCCCAAAGATATATACATACTAGTTTAACTATCACTAACCCCAAAGTTACTATTTATTTATCTGGCCTTAGTAACATCTGAATCTGCAATGCTTTTTCTGACTAAAAGCATGATTTTTTCACTTTAGCAGTATTTCCAATCAGCAATTAAACCTTAGCAGGAACAAGCTGGTGGGCTTCCAGGTGAGCTGGGAGCTAATAATCATAAGAAAGGATCACATGCATGCTTACTTGAAAATCATTTCCCAAGCAGCTAAGAAGGTACTTCCAGCAGGGATAACCCATGCATACAGACTCCAGATACTACAGCATAAGTTATTTAAGCTGTTAATAGAATCCCACAGCACATTCTCTTTGCTCATTAGAAAAGGTATTTAGCTATTCTTAAGATTCAAACAGGCTTAGCCACTTCAAACTGACAGCACAGAAACACCAGTTCTGGATAGTATTTAGCTGCACAAGCTACAAGACCTAGCCATAACCTGCCAGAAGCAGGCATTTGCAGCACATCCCTCAGGTAGAAGCCAAGTAACTGTTGTGGAAAGGGCTTTGTCAGCCTGAAGCTTTTCCACTCTGAAGCTCTGCCTGCAGAGCCAAGCCTTACCACCACAGGAAAATCAGTTCTCCATCATTAGAAAGCTAACAGAAAAACAAGTCACTTTCTCCTGGACCTTCTAGTAGCAACCATTCACCAGAACAGCTCAGCCACAGTGTCAAGACTCTCCATGCTGTCAACCACTCCACCTGAAAAAGCAGCAAGAATCTCTTACAGCTAAGGTTTCAGAGAATATCTCACAGGAAGCAAGACAAACAAGGTTACTGTACTTGCCTGCACTTTCCCAACTTCAATAGGAAAAAAAAGCACCTTTTTTCCCCAATCAACATAGGATTCCAAGAAAACATTACCCTCACAACTGCTAAAGTACATACTGAGGCAGGCACTTCTTCCCCTAAACATAATCATTTAGCCCCTAAGCACAGGCAATTATACACCAAGCTTTAGAAATACTTATTGCTTAGTAGCTAAAAAAATACATAGAACAAATATAAATACAGACCACTGACTAGAAATACTCCACAACCCTTTGCACAATTTAAGAGCTCAGAAGAAAATTCCCACAGAAGCTACTGTAACAGAGCCCCTAGAGATACAGCAGATCCCTGTAAGTTACACAAGAAAACAGATCATAGGTAGCACTAAAGCCTTTTCTCTTTAACTACTACAAGAGCTCAGCCACATTGAACAATCCAGCAGAGCCTTAACCCAAATATACTTTCAACAAGACTTAAATAGGTACAAGAAGATAAGCCACAAACTAACAGGATGAGAAAATCATAAATAAAAAAAAAGCTAAACCACTCCAAGCACAAAGCACCATCTTTTTAAACACATCTACTTCTACACACTGACTTGACTACAACATCCCCCCCTCCCCAGAACACACAAATACCACTCCCACACCAAATTACTCACCACTCCACAGCAAGAGCCCTTTATATAAACCTACTCTGAGCACACTGCTCTTGAGGTTGTGCCTATAAATTTGGGAATGGCAAACAGCTGCTACTTATATACATTCAAGGATCTGAAGCAAGAAGCTATTTCTAACTGGTAAGTGTATTGGTTTGGGGCCTTTTCTTAAGGGTTTTAGTACTTTAGCTAGCAGCTTATAGTAATTGTAGAGCATAAGCTATAGCTAAGTTATGCATGTAGGAAAGTT
The DNA here is from genome assembly GCA_013400835.1 of Zapornia atra. NCBI lineage: Eukaryota > Metazoa > Chordata > Aves > Gruiformes > Rallidae > Zapornia > Zapornia atra. The sequence goes on from VZTU01010343.1 coordinate 65,732, forward strand.
GATTTTATAGCAGTATCTAGTATAAATGAATTGCTTATCTCAAAGCAGTAGGAAAGGGTCTAATAGTTCTGTGGGGCTACCTGATAACAATTGCTTGTAGGTACTAGGAGGAAAAATGTAGCAGCACTGCAAGTGTAATGATAGTGTTGCTTGGCTGTAGCATAGCCTAGCTATCCAAGTTGTTACTTACCCTTAAATAACCCCTTTGAGAACAAGGCAGTGACAGCAAGAGATGTACAACAGGGGCTTCTTCTTTCTGCCTAGATTTGTGGAGTAGAGAAGATAAACTCCTGTGAGTGATAGGGCTCGTAGGGGATCAAAAGGGGTAATCCTTGAGCAAGGGCTGCCTTGAACCACTACCTGTGGTGATACTTGAATTCAAAACCAGCACTTACAAGTAGGGTGCTTGGGAGCTTGGGCTGTATCCTAATAGGTGCTTGTTGTGGTTTGAGAGTTGAGCTTTTCTTTGTCAAATACTTAAGCTTGTTCCTGCCAGGAATGCTGATTCAGAGCTTTGTTCTATCTGCTGTTAGCCCCTCAGTAATGCTGTGACAAGTATGTGGCTTAATAGTAACACTTGTGAGCAGCAGTGATTCCAGGGAAGGCTCCTGAAACAGTGATAAAAGAAAGGCAGCTCAAGTAACAAATAGATCTTTGTTTTCCATAGTGTGCTTTAACATGGTGATCTTACAGCTGCTTTTATATCCTGAAAGGGTGGGGAAATGCTGTTCTAGAGTAGCTCTAACTCTGAATGGAAATTAGAGATGCATCAGGAGCAAACACTGCATAGTAAAGGTGTATCTTAGTGCAAAATTAATGGTATATCTTAAGAGTTTAAAAAATAACAAAGAAAGGCTAAATACCAGTTTCTGTGGCAGAAAAATGGAAGCAAGTGGCAGATGTCTTATGCTTATTGCCAAGGGAAGTGTTTTTAATGGAAAAAGAACAAATATTCATCAGAAAATAACATAACCCACTGATACTGCTCAAGTATGCTTTTTTTAAAGTAGAGCAAGTGAAACCAGATCTGCAGATTATCTTGCCCCATTTGATAAATTATGCCTACAATTTAAATTCCACTGAAGCTAATTATCCCTATAAAGCAAACAGACTAACTAGGGGGAAAAAACACAACAAACAGTTCTGCTCTAATTAAATTAGTCAGCTTCCTTTGTAGATGATACAAAACCCCAAAATATGTGGTTTAAGATGCAAAATTGCATGTGAGGATCTGGTCTATCATATCTTAAGATTTGGCTTCAGTTTGTTATTATGTGGTTTCAATTAAGTATGCAATTATAAGGCAATTGGGAAAAGGCAAATGATAAACATCCTCAAACTATAAAGTAGTTCAGAAAAAGCTACAGCTGAACAAACCCAATTATTTCAGCCCTTGAAATCGCCAAAGAAATATGGCATGTAAATCTGACAGGTCAGTTCTCTGACAGAAATATCAGTATGTGGTAATTCAACTCTTTTAAATGGCAGCAAGACTTGCTTGTTTAAATGTCAGGGAGCTCCAGAAAATCATTCTTTGCCTTAACTTTAGATATGCTATGACACTGCTTAAAAGTAAGTTCCTAACTGCATGTATACAGTATAATGCTTACTGACTGGATTATCTTCTGCTGTTCTCCTGTAAAAGTATGTGTTCTCTGTACATTAATAAATGTATCCCCATGAACCCTTGAGGGGTGTTACATTCCTGTGAAACCAGTAGGGCTGCACTGGTATAGTTCCCAGTCGGGCATCTGCTGGTACTGTGCAGCTTGATCTCTTAACACCAGTTAGCACTTGATCCTCAGAGCTCCTATCATTCATCTCAATTACAACAAATGATTGGCACTCCTGAAAATCAGCCCCATGTTGTTTTCAAGTACTTGGGGAAATTAAAGCTATAAGGACTACTGGTGAAAAGTTTGGGTCAAGTGATTTACCCTGTATCATATAAACTTAGCTGGAAGAGATGAAGTAAATACAGCTCTCCAGGGAGGTTTTTCTCATGCTGAGCAATCCTCTCTCAATCTGCCTTCCTGGGCTCCTTAACTAGCTGCTTCTGCAGGGAGGAGGGGGGAACTCAGATTCAGTTTGTTAACCACAGACTTTAATTCCTTAAAGCTTCTGACCTTTAGGGATGAAGTAAACCTAAACACTGGGATGAGTGTCAGGATTCATATATCCTCCCTTAAGTAGGCATTTTACCTTCTGATTAGTTCCTTCTAATAATTTAAATTTTTAATGTGCCTATGCTGAATAGCTCTAAAATGTATCAAGTTCTGTATTACTGCAGATAATAGCAGTGCTTTTTAGATCTGTGGAGAGATGTCTGCCTTGGCCTGTCAGTTCATGTAGGTCAGCTACTAGCTGGGGTGGCAGCACAGTCTGTGCCACTGGCTTTTAATGTGTTGACAGCAGAGGAATGGTGATACACTGAATTTTTGTTGTCTGTTACAAGCAGGAGGAGTGTGAAATAATGGCTGCACAAACCTGTGCTGCCTTATCCTTTTTATCCCAGGTCTTCAGTGCTATGGCACTCATTCCCTCAGTCAAAATTAAAAGCCATATTTCCTGTGTATGTATATTTTCTGTAGATTGCACACAGTACAGTAAAGTAATAAATGGTGGCTGTTTTGTGACTGGTTCAGTTGACAAACAAGAACCTAATATAAATCTGTTACTTCATATGTTGACAATAAATTCTCTGCTCCCCAAGTTAAAAGCTTAGGGAGAACTTCAGTTGAACTGTAATACACCAGCATAAGCTTCCCTGCTCACTTAGACCATCCCTCTGTGAATATGGTTTTAAAATGTTACTGGGATTTAAAAGAGCACTTACAGGTGAGATTGTTCACAAGTGAAGGTAGAGCACAAACACCACTTACAGCAATACAACATGAGGTTCTGCAAGAGTTGATTAACTGTGCTGACAGGGACATTAATTTTTATCTTAACTAATTCCAGCACTTCTGACTTCATGGTGACACTGCTGTAGAGCTGAACTACTTTGACTATGCATTCTGGTTATTAGTTTTAGCTGTTCAACTGTGACTTAGCTTCTGGAGATCAGACAAGCATCTGAGCTGGCAGAGCCATTTATGCCTAGGATGCCCCTGTTTCTGGCAGTTTGGACACAGCCATGAAGTGTGCCTACAGAATCAGAGAATGTTCTGGGTT
>VZTU01010344.1:0-17717 GCA_013400835.1 Zapornia atra
TCTCTGGAGATAGTCAAAACCCGGCTGGGTGCTGCTCTGTACAACCTGCTCTAGGTGATGCTGTTCTGGCAGTGGGGTTGGACTAGATAGTCTCCAGAGGTCCCTTCAAGCCCCTGTCCTTCTGTTATTCTGTGAAAACTTGTATCTGACTGTGAATACAATCTTTGTCTCCAGTAATTCTGCTAAAAAAGGTGACTCAAATGATTTCATAAGCTGATGACACAATACAGTGCATCTGCTGATTCAACTGGATATATACTAAAGAAGTATGTATTCACCCACTAAGATCCTTGCAGAGTTTCTTAATTCACCAGAGAAACTGTTGAACAAAACCCAGTGTACCAGCTTTCAATGAAGACTAGACAAGATTAATCTCTGCATTATGTCATTTCCCCCCTTCCACTGAAAAAGATGTACATCTCATATAGCACCATTAAAACAGCAAAGTACCCTTAGATCAGAACCTTAACAAACATAAATATATTAAGTGGACAGGGTCATGTATCAAACCAGGCCTATGTTATTCTAGGAGCTGAGAGGGAAGCATGCCTAAGGACTATGCAGAAGTTATTCTGGGGAAATCAGACTTTACTGATGTGCTCTGAGATTAAATTAATTCTATTATAAAATAGTTCTTATACATTAATTCCTATATCTTCTCAACTTTGTCCTAGACAACTAATATTGCCCTAGTGTTCTAGCTGTAAAGATTGTAATTTTATAACAATGAAATTAATTTATGTGACTTAAAAGGTGTGTCTTGGGTGTTCATTTTTCTGGTTTTTAACTCCACAGCCTTTTTCTCTCTTACACCACCAGTAATTTAATCTCCGATAAAAGTTCAGAACAGCATCCCATCAGAAAGATCTGGAGTGTGTTAGAAAAGGACAAGTGTGATTTATTTTTTTTTAACAGTAATTTATAAAACATTAATAGGCTACTCAGCATCATCTCTTTCCTGCAATAGATATAAGCATCTAATACATTACTGCAAAAAGAAAACCAAAAAGACAATTCACCATGCACTGTCAGATACAGTTACGAAGAATCTTAAAATACTTTTGAGATGTTGCCATGTTCACCTGGCCTCTAGTAACACATGCCCATTTTTTCCACACATAAGCTACATAATGTTAATAAAAATTGTATGTTATTTTACAGACTGTTTTATGATAGTTGTATAGCAGGTTCATGCTAGCAAGAAGTGCAGCAGTTAGTAAGGTAAGAAATTCTGTATTTCTTACCAGAACTTGAACCCCAAAATCTTCCAAACTCTTTCCAAACTCTTTCCACCTTACCTGAATATGAACAACAGACAAATCCTGATATCATACTGTATTTGGAATAATTTATACAATAATTTTCCATATAATTCACTAATAATTTTCAAGTTGAGAACCATCAATATGAATTATACACATGACACAGAAACAGCATTCATTTAGCAATTCAGCCTCTGATACTTTGCACTAGTAAATCAATTCTAAGATCCCATGATGTGTCAGTGTCTTAGGGTTGAATCATGTTTACATTCTGAAAACAAAATCTTAGTGGCAACTGGAAAAGAATTAAAAATTTTCAGTAGCTGAAAGAAACATAAAACTGCTGACTAGAATATAGGTGCTTAAAAAAATCCAGCTTGTTGCCAAGTGTTGGAGGTACACACAGAGTTCATGTTTTTAGGAAACTTAGTCAAATCCTCCTTAGCACATTTTTAAGTAACCAGAAACTCAGCATATTATGCATGAGGAGACAAATTTCAACATGCAAAGTATTGGGGGAAGGGTAGGATAAAATATAAATCTTTTCCAGTGCATTTAGAGTGAATAGTTGCAGTATTCTATAAAAAATGAAAAAGTGAAACCATGAGCCAACACAGAGAATGAGTTCGTTAAATTAGCTACATCCCTTAAGTATTTATGAAACGTGAGGTGATGTGTGAGTTTGGGTATTTTTCTTTAAAAAAAGCTTTCCTGTAGTTTGTAATTGCTAATAGAATGATTCTGTCATACAGTAGATTACTGTAGCCACTAAAAAGGGTGAGGAAAATGCAGTTTTCTCAGCAAATGCAACAGCCTATTTAACATCTAAGTTAAATAGTTACATGCAACCTGGACACTGCCATCACAATTTTACATTTTCTGTAATTTACATATTGCAGTTTTCTTCAGCCTTGATCTTCTCTAAGATTCAGAAAATATGAAAATGAACCCAGAATGGCAAGTGTCTTTCTACCCTTAACTGCACATCAAAACACCAACTTAGAATCCCTTTGCATGTTGGCCCATCTCCCAAAATTTGTAACCTGAAAGTCTGAACAATTTTGGATCTATACTACAGAAAAAAATTGTTCATAAATATTTATAAACAACATGACAACCGCACACAAAATATGCATTATTAAAATAAATGCCCTGTGCAATCCTAAGCATAGAGACCCAGACCGATACAGAAAGCTCCATTATTATCTGAGCAGCTTAAAATATCTTGCATTACAAGAGTATCTAGTCAAACTCAAACTCTTACGCTATTCATATTGTTTCTTCTAAACAAATTGCGGTGAAATCACCAAACATTATCCTTTTGCTTAGCTCTATCCATAGATTTTTGAAAATTAATTTGAGCTGGGTTTCTAAAAAAAGAGTATTTTTATCACCTTGTAAAATGACATTTTCTAGCCATGAAAGCATATCATGTTTTGATCAACAGTGTCTGTAATGGCAATAGTTCCACCTAAAACATGTCTGCAGGTGCTTGGCTTTTGCTGTGTAAACCTTCATTTCTCTGCCCCAGGGACTGATGTGGGGCTTCACCCAGCACAAGACACTTCACTAGAGTTTATCTTCCCAGTGTTGACAGGATTGTGATGCTCATAGCACAAGTAGCACTCAGCCTCCCTCAGAACAGAGCAGGGGCTTGTGCTATTGCATCACAGATATGGTGGCTTTTCTCAACACAAGCATATTGCTTATGAATCAACTCCCATAAAAACACGAGAAGTAAACAAGTCATGCTAGTGAATAATGTCTTGGCTAATATAGTTGAATACAATCTAGAGAGGGAAAAGTGGGCAATAAAAGTATGTTTCGGTGCAACCAAATGAAATCAGCCAGCATTGTACAAGCATCTTGATATACATATTGTGGTGGACTAACCCTGACTGGAGGCCAGATGCCCACCGAAACTGTTTTGTCACTTCCCTCCTCAGCTGGGTAGGGAAGAGAAAATATAATGAAAGGCTCCTGGGTCTATATAAGGACCAGGAGAGATCACTGAGCAATTAATGTCATGGGCAAAACAGACTCAATATGGAATAAAGTGCATCTCATTTTTTATGCAACCAAAACAGAATAGGATAATGAGAAATAAAAATTAATCTTAAAAATCCTCCTCCAACCCCTTTATTCTTCTCAGGCTCAACTTTATTCCCGATTTTCTCTCTCTCCTTCCCACACCCTGCATTACAGTGGGGAGACAGAATGGAAGTTGGGGTCAGTTCATCACATGCTGTCTCTGCCACTCCTTCCTCCTGAGGGTGAGGATTCCTCACACTCTCCCCCTGCTCCAGTCTGGGTTCCCACCCATGGGAGACAGTCCTCCACAAACTTCTCCAACATGAGTTCTTCCCACGGGTGCTCCAGTTCTTCATGAACTGCCACAGCATGGCTTCCATGGGGTGCAGACCTTCAGGAACACACCGCTCTAGCTTGAAGCTGGAGCAACCATGGTCTTGTCCATGGGCTGCAGGGGACTCTCTCCAGCAGTGCCTGGACTGCCTCTTCCCCCACCCTCTTTACTGACCTTGGTGTCTGCAAAGTTTCTTATATCTCACCCCATTCTATGGTGGCAAAAATCTGCCACTTTTGGGGATTTTTTTCCTTGTAAATATGTTATCACAGAGATGCTACGACTGTCACTGATGGGCTCGCCCTTGTTCAGCGGTGGGTCCATCCTTGAGCCCAGCTGGTGTTTACTCTGTCAGGCTTAGGGGAAGCTTCTAGCTGCTTGCAGAAGCCACCCCTGCAGCCCTCACACCCATCCGTGCCACGCAAACCCAAAGTATGTATAAATTCACACTGGGTCTGTAAATATCATTACGGGTTATTCAGTTCAAACTCTTGTGTGGATAAATATCATCATTGTCTTGATTGGATCACCACTGTACAGAAATGTATTCGTGACACAAAACATCTACTTCTGGTTTTAAAATTGCCAACACACAATAGCTTTTCACTACTCTTACCTTTTGCAATGGAGAGTGAGTGCTGTAGTTGGTGCTCACATGTGCTTTTTTCTTAGAATACAACTTGCCATCTTACACCCATACTCCTGGTCTGTTAGAATATAATGTCATCTTACCAAGTTGACATTGATCAAACCACCTTCTAACTTTCCTCTTTGAGGAACTGCTGATTGAACTTTATGAGAGGATTGCATGGTATAGTGCGGTCTTTAATGTCACTCTATATTCTAGCATGGGGAAAAAATTCCTCCACAAGAAACAATACCTATTTTTGACATGTTATTTTAGTTCTTAGATGAGTCTGTACAGTGTTCACATGCATATATCACTCTTACAACATTAGTTCTTGCTCCTCTATTTTTAACTGCATTATAAATGCATGAAACCTGTACTGCAGTTAAATTAAGGAATCCGAAAGCTAAGTGCTCAATTGAAGTAGACATTTCCCCAACCTCATGAGAGCAACTATTCAAAACAGTCTGTATGAAGTAAATTCTGTCACTGGTTTTGAAAGCATTTACCCACAAATTCTGACAGTTGCCAATACTGAAGCAAAGCTTCAGCACACATCCTTGAAATATCATGCAAACATCCCCTTTTCAATATTGCAACAAAATGTATTTATGTGGCAAAAAATTTCCTTATACATGTCAGGAATGTATGAAATATAAGAAATTCCTAAAGAGAAAGCAGCCAATACTTGTAAAAAAAAAAAACCCAACCAGATCAAGGCATCTGTTAAGTTCGCTGCAGATCAGTAAGGTGCAATAAAGCCAGGCCTTACGTGTTACACTGAAAGTTTTCTGGAAGAGGTATTGTGCTTTTCTGACCCTAAGTACTGTCACACAAAGCCCTGCAACAAGTGACAGACATTATCATAACATAACAACACTGACCCAGGCTGCTTAACTAGCACTCCTAGGCACTTGTTCCAAAAATATAAATGCAGTAATAGTGCATGCATGCACCTAAGAACACCTTTTCATTTCAGGAAGGAATCACCCTTCTGGAAACAGACACTCTCCTAATAGCCAGCAAATTTGAATCTCCTACAGCTTTACTTATCCAGATTTTGGGTAAAGATATTTTCAGTGAATAAAAAAGAGTAACTCATTAAACACAGGAACTATAGAGAAGTACTAGGAGAATTACCAAAGAAGATATTAATCTGAGAAAAATGTTTCAATGTCCTTCTCTTTAAGAAGATCTGCTGATATACAGAATACAACAAAGGTAAATAAATAAACTGCAATTGGTTTCCAAGTGTGGCTCGTTTTGGGGTTTTTTACCATCGTGTTATCACTTACTATTTAAGTCCCACTAAACATGAAAGAGTAATGCAAATGATATACTTTCCTCTCTGCATATTTTAAAGAGAAGCTTAATTCCCTAGTTTCTCAATTATTAGTTAGCAGCTAAAGCTCATGGATTTTTTTACTCTGGAAAGCATGAGAAAACAGGAAGTATCATTCTCACATAACTTAGATTACAGGAATAGTTGAATCTTTGTCAGTCACAGATACTGTTAAAAATCTGGTAGAACTTTTTTGTGTGCCTTACTTGTTTAGCAAATGCATTTTTGGTTCTGTTTTAATATGGCAGTACTTGTCATTTATAAGACCACAAGGGACTCTATGACCGACGTGAAGAAACATTTCGAGGTTATAACAGCAAACATGTTTGGACATGATAAAATCAAATTTGATGGAATACATTCAGGGTGTCTTGTTACAAATTAGTGCATGAGAACGTGGCAGTACAGTAAGGCTGCTTGAAAGCTCCTTACCTTTGTGTCTTTCTAGAGTGTAATTCAGTATGGCAACACACTGGGCTCATAAAGACACTGCTTTGCTGTGATCCTGTGCGGGGCACATCAAACAGCATGATAATAAACAAAAGCAAGGACTATGCCTAAAGACACTACTAGAATAAAGCAGTTTTGCTGACCTTTAAACATCACATTTACACAATGGGTTCTTCCAGGTTTCTTTTCTTTTTGCCTTTTTCAGAGGGAGCTCTTAATTGACTTTTCTTAAGGAAAGCTGAAGCATTCATTTTTATTTGTGAATTTCCTATTCCAACTGTCAGGTTGTATTTAAGAATCCTTATGCTTCCTAATCCTGCACATCGGATGAGAATCCAGCTTACCTGACACTTTCCTAAAGGAGTAAGAGCATCCTTTACATCCTTTACATTTCCTGAGAATTCTTAGAAAGAAGGAGAGTTCAGGAAGACTAAGTCCACCTTTTAAAATCCAGGATTTTAAATATAGCTGTTCTTTTCCCTCACATACTACTTCTGTATTATTCTCTATGGCAGAATAGTAGAGCTGTTGCAGAATAGCTGCAAAAAAAATATTTTGTTCAGCAGTGAATAGACTTTCACACACAACTCAAATATGGAGTAAGTTCAATTCACTGACTGAAAGCCCTGTCTCAACAAAACTGTAATTTTTCTGTTGTGCTTAACAGTTTGCTTACTAAGTAGAAATAATAAAGAATATGTAAAATTCTGGACCCTCCTGAGCTTATTTGGAAATTCATAATTTGTTCTTGAAATCTCAATTTGATTTCCAAAAAAGAAACCTGCTAGCTGAAATGGGCAATGAAACAAATACAGGCAATTTTATTGGGTACAAACAGCATTTTAGAAATATGTTAAGGAACAGAAAAAACCAGCAGGCTGAAATTACCTGTGCAGAAGGGTCATCAGCAGTAGAAAAAGAGTTTGTTATTGAGAGCTCACATCACTCTAACAACATCTTGGTAATGTCAAAGAAAGGAACAGGAAGACCTTGGCCTTCCAGAGAAAAGGATCTTTGCTATATACAGCACCTCCCACAATGGAGATGGTGTCCTTGGGTGCCACAGCAACAGAGCCAGGAGGAACAGAAGAATGACAACTAGAACTTTCAGCAATGTAATTCTTGATGATTGTCCAGCACAACATGACCTGTGTCAATGCAGAAGGTTAGAAGCCAAAGTTGGATCTGGAGGGAGATGTAATGGGCATGGAAAAATGGAATGCAGAAAGAGAAGGAATTCTTCTCTCCACAGAGGAAACTGCCAGGTCATTGCACAAAATGCTTCACAATGAAGACAGCCAACAGCCTAAAATAAAGTAAATTACTTTAGATTTAAGATAGGATTAGCGAAGTCCTGTTCAGGTGTTGGTAAACTGGAACTGCTGTAGATACTACATTGAATAAAGTAGCGGATTAATCACTGGAATCTTATCATTATGACTATAATGATCAGTAACTGAACTGCTGATTCAGTCTGCCCATTTAACGTTTCATTAATTAATGCACTCAATTTATTGAAACTTTTTGCTTGAAAGGGATTCCACTGAGGGTTTATAATATTCCCTTGGTTTCCTCAGGTATTCCCAAATATGCTTGTTGTTCAAACATGAAGAAATGCACTTGAAAGGCTCATATGTCTCCCATTAAGTACTCTGTTGTGTTCTTTTCAATAAATACAGTCAACTGCATCCCTCTGTTTCTTGATGTAAAATCTTTGAAGAATATGTTGCACTTTAACTCTTAGGCAAAGGAAGTCAACGTGGTGATTAGTCAGTGGAAAAAAATATCTGTTTTCCAGAACAGGGCTGTGATCATGCGTTGAAGTATATCCTACTTGGTGGCCAAAAGGAGTTTGTTTCATTTTGTGTTTTAAAGGTAGATGATCAATCACCAACTTTAGAGTTCCAGCCCACAAAGACAGGGTGGTGGGTTGGGGTTTTTCCAATTGTTTTTGAATTCTGTAACCCTGGCTAGTTTAAAGCACTATATATACAAGTGGATTTGAAGGCACTTGACACTAAAATGAAGGCTAAAAAACCATCAAGTGATTTGGGCTTATTCAGGTTTAAAAACCTAATGAAATACAGACCTGTGCCCATCTACAGTGGCCTGTAAGCTTTATCTCTGCCTCTACCAATTCCTTTTGTATGTAAAGAAAGTCTTAAAAAGAAAATTGCATATGAGACTTTTTACACTCTTATTTAATTAGAACATACACTCACCTTTAGTAGGTATCAGCTTTAACTTCATAAGCAAATTAATTTCACACTTTCACACTTTCAAGTACACTTAAAGCAACATGTAGGTGAAGGCAAGTGGTAAGTTTAATTCCTTTATCTGGGGGAAGGGGTCTTTACATTCCCCTGCAGGTAAATGAGGTAAATATAGATGTATATTCTATAGATTCTGTGAGTTCTAATTGTAAAAAGGTAGACTGAATTTCACATCGCAGCCCATGGGGCTTGTTAAAATCTGTGTGAAGACCGAACTACTCTCTTCTCTTATCTCAATGGGCTTTAAAATTGCTCTGATGTAATATTAAACAACCAATAAAACTACTTTTTAACAAGAGAGTATTACAAAAATAATTCCACAAGCACAGCTGAGGTTTAAAATAAAAGCAGAGCACACCCCTCTTGTACACCTTTGCTGGGAGTCACAGCCCATCAGTGTGATGGCCTGACCATGGGTCTCCAAGAGGAACCCCAAGAGGTTATCTGCCATTGGGGAAGCAAAAGCACTTGAAAAGCTACTGCTGCAGCACAAGATACCCAGGAAGAATCCCTTGAGTGATGCAGCAAATCTCCACCCAGCTCTGCATAGGCTTAATTTACAGTCAAACATACAAGCTAGCAGCATAGATTAGGAGAAAAATGAGGGCAAGGACAAAGAATGCCTTGCTGCCTCTCAAGGGAGGAAGGAACTGGCATAGGCTCTCTCCCCACCCTCAGCACAGATGGTCTTTGCTTGCAGATGCAAAGGATGCCAACCACCTCTCACTGCAGGTGACTCACATTTGGCACTGCCGGCACACCTACCCACACAGCTAGACCAAAATGTCCCACCCAGAGCTGGGGGCAGGAAATCTTTTCTCTCTGGGCAGCTGGGGCCACAGAAGGGAGGCTTTGGAGTCTTTCCCCCTTGGTGCCAGGCCAGAGGTGAGTGTGTAGGAGCTCTAGAAAAGTGAAGACAGTGAGGAAAAGCAAAGAAAAAGAAATAATGTGGAGACACATCCCAGAAAAACCTTAGACTCTTCAATGAAACCAAATTCTCAATGATTGATCAAACATATGAGTTGGTGCAAGGTTATACTTGTATAAAAGCCCGTGCCTTCTTACCTCTTCTAGTACTAAAAGAAATTTAATTACACTTACAGTGCTGGTACATGCAAAATAAGCAAGTACACTAATGCTTTCTAACATGATACCAAGCACAGTGCCCTGCACGCTTTTTTCAGTAAACCTGAAATTTCTCTGATGAGGCTCAAAGAATTCTTCAGATCACAGGGTCCTTAACCCTCACAGAAACCACACCTCAGGAAACCTCCCCTCAAGCAAGTCTACCCTGTAACTCCTGAAATGTACATCTTCCCAGCTCTCTTTTAAATACCGTCTTTCAAGGCTTCATTAAAAAAATCTAGAAGTCCCACATCCGCATTAGTTTTTTGTCCTCAAACGTAGGCTTTTAGAGGCACTGTAGCATTAAACGAAGCATTAAAATAATCTGCTTTGTGTAAATCAGCTTATTAAAGAGCCTGGTACCTGACAGCGATTGGAAGATGCCATCCAGTGGCTGAAGCAAGCGCTGAGCCAGTATAGCAGCACCGGCGGTGGGGTTCAGCCACGATGACATCTAGTGGCGCAGGGCTTCAAACCGGCACGAGAAGTTTCCAAAAAACAACTCGGAAAAGGAAGTTTTAATAATGCTACTTTTAAATTCGACTGACAAGTTAACACGCCGTATGATTTGAAATACACCTTGGTCATGCTAGTGTATCCTGGTTCTTTTTCATTTAACAACATGTCACAGGGCATCATCCCATATTATTAGCAATTCTGGAAACGTATTACTGGCAAAAAAATTAGCCTGAAACAAAAATAATAGAGAAATTGTGATGCACTTCTATTATCCCAATAGCCTTTAAATTATTATTGCTTGTAAAGCTAAAGCGTCATACAAGCCATTTAAAGATAACTCACTTGATTTATGAATCCTATGGTTTTTAATCCAAGAGCATTCTTGTAGAATGCAAGCTACAGTGGGCTTCAGGATCCTTATTAACAATATTTTACGAATTTTTATACTGAATAAATGACATTTCTGCAGAATCATACTCTTTTTCTTTGCAACATATCAATATAGCTGGATACTCTTCACAATGTCATTTTAGTAAGAGTGAGTACTCTTGTAGGAGTTTGAAACAGCCATTGTCCATTGCTTGCAATCAGTTTTATTTAAACAGGAATTCAGGAGCTTTTTCTTGGTATTTTTTTCATATTATTTCTTCTGTTGCATACCTTTAATTCTGATTTCTGATAAAAGCCTTAAGGAATCAGGCTCAGCTGATGCAATGGAGGAATTGCAGATTCCAAGAACACCATAGTCATTGCAAGATCATCAGGAGAAAAAAATATACAAACCGCAACAACCGTTTTTAAAAGCTCCAGCAGGAGATAGGAGCTAGATCTTAGTTACTTCATGTAACGAATATCAATTTCAATTACATTTTATGCCAATACCAAAAATACCCAACAGATACTGATCCTACAGAACCATAAAAAAGACGGCTCACATTTTGAAAAATTTTATTCAAGTACTAAGGTAGTCTGAAAAGCATTATTCAACTGACATGAATATTAACTGAAGAAGAAAGTGGTACATTCTGTGTTTGGTTATAGGCTTCACATATTTTGCAGAAATTATCTACATGCTTTGTCAATACATCTCTGAACTGAATATCTGGTTTAACATCAGTAAGAATTATAGTGTTTGTTCAACACATTATGCAGCCAAAGTGCTGTGCAAATAAAGAAATAAATTGTAATGAGGAAGGCTGTGCATTCCCATTCACAGATGTGGTATCCCTGGCAGCAGTACCCAGTGACCCAGTGCAGAAACGCCCCAGACATTAGCTCTGCAGGAGCAGTGAATCTCATTTTGAAATATGGGAGATGGAAAGAACAGCAGCTGATTCATGACCAAGTCCTGGATGAGTCAAGGAGTTCCAGCCTTAGGTGTTGAGATTGTAAAAGTACAGGTGTTATGAACATTACCTTGTTAAAAAAAAATAAAATGAGATAGACTGGAGACTAGCAGGCAGCCAGTCAGTAACTGATGTTCACTCTAAAAGAATAATACTCACAGATATGCACAGATTTTTTTCTTTTGATTTTAGTCTAGGACAAGTTGAATAGATGATAAATGCAGGAAATACAGATTTTTTTAAAAATGGAGAAAAAGATTAGGAAAAGAACAAAAGGAGTATTGAGGGTGGGGAAGACTAAAGAAAAGGGGGGAGAAATATACTTTTAACACAAACAGAACATGTCCTACAGTTAGGATATAGTGTTTGGCCACCTGTTATCAGACAATAGCTCCATTATAGTGACAGGTGTTTGTTTGGCTAAACTTCAGGTAGCTCTCACACACAGAGTTCTACACAGATAATATTAAAAGAATTTTGAACCTGTATTCAAAAAAGTAAATTACCATTATAGAAAAATAATCTCATAAAAATGCGGTCTTTTTGAAAGGGGCTCATTTTTAATATAAGTGTTTAATTGCAGGACTTCAGAATCTGCTTATCTGACTGGAAGTGCACCCTGCAGCGTGATTTCACAGGTTAAAAAAATCTGAGCTATATTAAACAGGTTAAATGCGTAAAATCGCTGCTAAAAGAACTTGATGCCAGACCCTGTCCATCATCCAAAAGCACTTCCGTGGGTTCATCTTTGAGTGCGGAAGTTGATGGATCTGTCAGAGCAACGTTTCTTAATAAAAAGTCAAACTATATATAAATAAGATGTGCCCTATCTCCTGACTGTATAGAGGAACAGTGTAAACACAGAAGAGGTAACTGTTTGCTATAATACACTATCTTCCTATTTAGAGAAATGTTCAAGTCCAAGTTGCACTATTTTTTACTTGAATTTAAAGCGGCAGACAATGTTGTCAGATTTAAGTTTTTCAGTTTGAGTGTTTGTTTTTAAATCAAAACAAGGGTGATTTTTTTTTTCTCCAAAGAACCATAAAGATTTGTCTTTAAAGATAAATCTTCTAACTCAGTCTAAGGAGCACACAGGGTAACTTTGAGTTAATTTATTGCAAACTATTTACTAAAGAAAATTTCCACTTTTCTATGAACGAATAATTTATTAAAAAAGCCACAAACTTTTATATAAAAATTAGTTTCTGACCTTGTTACATTAAACTATTAAACTGGGACATTTGACATCATCAGGACTACTTTTCCAGACCTTTTCACTCCAAATGTTCATTTTACCACAATGTCATGCACTGTTATTTTCAGGGGAAAATGTACAGTTTGTAATATATTTCCAAAGATGTTCAGACTACTTAAACTCCTGAACTTGTTTGAGAGTAAAAGACCATTAAACGTATTTACTAGGGAAAAAAAAAAAAGAAAAAAAAAGTGGCATTTCATTTCAGTAACTGTAAATTTAGAAGTTAAATAACAGGAAAATTGATATAGTAAGACTCTTTTATCACTACTGATAGTTCTAAATAAAATCCAGTATAAGAAATGTTAATACTTGTATAATGCTCTTTAAATAAATACTAGGCGCCTGAAAATCTTCTCTACTCAGTGGAAGTATTCTGCTATCTGCAATTCATTACCAAGGAAAGATATTTTTGCCACAAAGTGCCACATGCAAACAATGCACTAGAAAGGGGGGGGAAGCATCTGAGGGGTAAATATAATAAAAAATCTTGTGAAAAGTTTAGCTGGGAGTGGGTGTATTTTTTTTTTTTTATCAAGGCTTATGATAGGCAGCTAAAATTTGGTTGTGAAGCATTTTGACAAAAAGAAAAATTCAATTTGCATGATAAAAGAACAAGTTGTTCCTTCTGCCTAACATGCAACACCCACCTAAGTCTCTCATATGCAAATTGAGAGACATGTATATTACTTCAGTATGAATTAAGAAAAAGCTGTCTTTGAAAATTCTTTATGCAGAAGCTGCAAAGGGTTATGCCCCAATTCTACTGTTTCTTCATTCAGTATTGTTATTTCTGCAAAATATTATCCACATTAATCATTCATCTTGTGATTTCTTTGGAAAAAAATATCTTGGGTATTGAAAGGAATTGTTAATTATGTTGCTGAAATGTTATTCTGAAGGCAACAGCAGAATAAGAAACAAAACATCAATTCTCATGAGTGAGCAACCTAGGAAAGTAACCTGAGGGATTTATCTTCTGATTAGAACTTCAGCTTTTTTTATTTAAAAAAAAAACCAACAACAACCCACCCACCCCCAAAAAAAAAAAACCCAAAACCAACCCAGAACTACATAGTGTCAGATGGTGCCTAAGTTTTTATTTGTGGACCAAAAAAAAAAAAAATTAAATAATAACTTTACAAAGATTAATGTTTCAAACATTTGGGAATCAGAATGAAAGCATCTGCACTACGTGGAAGGAAAGGTTTTTGAAAAATCACATTTAACATAGATATGTTTTTCAGGATCCACTGAAACATTTTTTGTGGTATGATCATAGAATCTTGAGTAGAGATGTCAATCAGTGAAGATTTAATATTAAATTTTATGAGTAAAGTACTAAAATGGTGTAGATTCCCATGCCATACAGCAATGTGCTGATGTTGCATGCAGTTCAGTGATCCACACAGCTGCCGTCAGTGAAGTACACTTTCAAAGGAAAAATCAGTATTTTGAACAGTCTTAGTCAAATTTTCTTCTGGATTTCCTAAGCAACTGTGTGTTGTTGCTAAACAGGTACTTCTCTGGTAATGTTCTTTCAGCTGCTGAAGCGATCCTTTTAGTTTTACAGGAAATCCAGTTGCTAATGTCGGTCTCATGAAACATTGAAATAAAAGCTGCTGCAGAAGTTAACATGAGTCACAATTACAAAAAACTTCACTGATAAAAAGGCAGAGTGTAAAACCATCCATCTCAATGCAATACCAGTTTCTGAATCCAGACTGTGCTGTGTTCAGTGCTTAATGATTGCATTAATGGTTTGGATATTTTTCATTGTTTCTATTTCCCCTACTCTCAGAACTATTCTGTCACAGTTATTCAGAAAAATTAAAAAGTCTTCTCTTTGGTGACCAGTGATAGAGCCTGAGGGCACAGCATGAAGCTGTGACAGGGGAGGTTTGGGTTGGATGTCAGGAAGAGGTTCCTTACTAAGAGGGTGGTTGGGCACTGGCACACAGGCTCCCCAGGGAAGTGGTCACAGCCCCGAGTTTGGCTGAGTTCAAGAAGCATCTGGGTGATGCTCTCAGTCACATACTCTGACCTGGTTGGCCCTGTGTGGAGCCAGGAGTTGGACTCAATGATCCCTTCCAACTTAGGAGATTCCAGGATTCTGTGATTCAGTTCTCCCATCTCAAAAAACCTACTTCCAAAAATAGAAAAATATAGAAAACCAGCTAGCAGTTCTTAAGCACTCTGCGGGCACCTGCAGGAACTGAGAAAAAGGGAGAATAAGAGGCAACTACAATATGGGTCCTGCAGAAGACAACAAAGAGAGAAGGTCCAACAATCCCTTCCTAATTTCCACCTCCCCCAAAGCCCACCACAACCGAGTCAGAAACCCCGTATGCTCAAACGTCAACTTTTTGTTGCTTGCTTGGTTTTACCATGTCTTTCTCAATAACATCTGCTTATATATCAGGAGATTCTCAAGACCTAACAGGGGACATGGAAATGAAAGTATCTTTGTGGAAGGTTTTAACAAGTTGGTGAAAGGAGGGAAAAAAACCTATTAAAGCTATCAAAACAGTGAGAATAATACAGGGACAAAAAAATCAATGTTTAAGGCAGAAGGGTTCAATTTCAAAAATACTTATGATTCTTAGGCATGAAGAAATATCATAGTCACTAAATTTGATTTGCAATGGAATTAATTAATGTACTTCTAATAAATAAAGTTATTCATTTTTAGTAACACATGGTTTTGTGATTCAATTAATACAGTTTGTATGGGTAGAACAAAAAAAAAAAATTATGGAGACTGCCATAGAAAAAGAGTCACTTAGTAACACAGATGTACTTTTTTTCCCTTAAGGAAGATGGATTATTGCTCCTTACAATTCCAGTTCTGGGAAATTCTTCAAAAAGCTCCTCTTGCTCTAAAGAAAGGAATCTGTATAAAAGAAGTTAAGGATTTTACCTAGTGTTTATTCTGCATTCAGTGATATGTTTCCTGAGTAAGGTAAAATGATTTAATAAGAGACAGGGGAAAAAATGCAAGCATTGTATGAGAAAATTGATTCACCAATGCCTTTTTAAAAATAATGAGTAGAGAAATACCATAATTTCATAGTGGACTCAATATGAAAACTGTGAGAGCAAACAAATGAGATCTTTGATACAGCCATTCGGTAACAAACACTTCATTCTTAAGCACTGATTATATATCTGCTAGTCACAGGTAAGAGTTATTATCATCCAAAGTAACTCTTAAAGCTAAGTGCTGATTATATTTCTGAAACATTTTCTAAACCTAATGAAAAAGTTATCTTCATCTTTGGGAAAAGGAACAGAAGAAACACTTCCAAGCCTTAGTTTATTCACATTTTGGATTGTACCTTAATATAGGCCTCCCTCACACAATTTAAGCAAGCAGTTGGACAAAGGACCTCCTGAACTTCCTGTCAATGTTCATTATCCTATGATCCTTTCCTACAATCACACATATTTGTCACTTTATATTTCTCTTAGAATAAGCACGTGTAGAAATAGAATAGAAAATTTAAAAGATTGGCTTTGGGATCTTAAAACTTCACAATAAGGTGGATATTATGTAATAATAAGGTTGTTAAACTAATTTTTAGCAAAAGTGTATTCTCAATTTCTCCTTCTCTTGGTACAAAGATTTTTTCTTCATTGATGAAATAGAATAAATAGTGCTGGTCAGAAATAAAGATTATTCTCTGTAGTTAGGATTTATAGCCATAAAATATACTTTCCCTGGGTGTTTGTATCTCAACTATTACTGTCATTTTAAATGGATTAAAACAGTTGCTACTGTTATGGACTGTGACTACCTCCTCCTAAGATTTAGCAAAGTAGGTAGGTAGGTGGAAAGATATTGGCATTCTTAGTAGAAGCATATGATTTTTTATTTTTATGACTGTTACCCTGCATTAAGCCTACATATTTTGTGTGCTTGTCTATACTATATTCAACTACTATAAATTGCTCGGTACGATGCAATAAATAAAATACATTATTACTTCAGTGGGATTACTTAGAGTGGAAAAAGATAAATTATCATGCACTTTTACAAAGTCAAAGATTATTATTTCTCTGGCTGGAAATTTAATTTAAAAGTTTATTTAATAAGTGGAAGAAGAGAGTCTACAGGTCATGGAAGGAAGGGATGGCCACTTGAGAGGAATATAAAACTATTGTCAGGGCATGTAGTGTGGAAACTAGGAAAGCTAAGGCCTCTTTGGAATTAAACTTTGCAAGGCAGGCCAAGGACAACAGAAAGGGCTTCTTCAAATACACTGCAGACAAAACTAATGCTACAGACAATGTAGGCCCTCTGCTGAATGAAGTGGATGCCCTGGTGACTGAGAAGGCTGAGTTACTGAATGCCTTCTTTGCCACTGTCTGTACTGCTGGAGACTGTTTGCAAGACCCCCAGATGGCCGAAGCCACAGAGAAAGCCAGGATAAATGATGAGTCTGCCTTGGTTGATGAGAACTGGTTCAAGGATAAATTAAGCCATTTGGACATCCATAAAACCATGGGTCCTGATGGGATGCACCCAAGGGTGCTGAGGGAGCTGGTGGAAGTCACTGCTCAGCCACTATCCATCATCTTTGCTAAATCCTGGGAAACGGGAGAGGTGCCTGAAGACTGGAGGAAAGCAAGTGTTACTCCAGTCTTCAAAAAGGGGAAGAAGGAGGACCTGAGTAACTACAGAGAAGTCAGCCTCACTCCCATCCCTGGAAAGGTGATGGAAAGACTTATCTTTGATGCTGTCTCTAGGTACATAAAAGATAAGACTGTTTTTAGGAGCAGTCAACATGGTTTTACCAAGGGGAAGTCACGTTTCACTAATCTAACAGCCTTTTATGAGGACCTAACCAGGGGGCCAGATGATGGTAGGTCAGTAGATGTGGTCTACCTTGACCTCAGTAAAACATTTGACACCATCTCCCACAACATCCTCATGGCTGAACTGAGGAAATGTGGTCTGGAGGATGAGGTACTTTGGTGAACTGAGAGCTGGTTGAAGGGAAGAAGCCAGCGAGTTTTGATCAATGGGACAGAGTCTAGCTGGAGGACTGTGTCTAGTGGAGTCCCTCAGGGGTCGGTATTGGGACCTGTACTGTTCAATATATTAATTGATGATCTGGATGAAGGCATAGAGTGTACAGTCAGCAAGTTTGCTGATGACACAAAACTAGGAGGGGTGGCTGAAGCACCAGAGGGCTGTGCTGCCGTT
>VZTU01010346.1:0-37581 GCA_013400835.1 Zapornia atra
TTACACTAAACTGCAACACTGTGTCACATAAAAGAGCAGGGCTCACAGACTGAGATGAGGAGAGACAAGAGTAAGCTATGTGTTGTTAACAATACTCTACACAATAACTGCATGCTTAAAAAAGAGAACAGAAAGACCATTTTCAGTTTTCTGTACCAAAGAGCATTGCCAAAGCTGAAATCCCTTATATGAAACTAATTTCAGAAGCAGATGGCTGTATACAACTTTGATGGCCCTTCAGTTTCTTTATTGCAAATAAAATACTTGCTAGGTTTGGTAAAACAAAAGTGGAGCACAGCTGTCTTATTTGTGTATATTTTGACTAAGCACACACAATCAGCCTATAAATGATGGGACACGGTTAAAACAAAAAAAAAATATAGTATTTACACAGTGTTTGTCATTCAAAGGCATTACTGAACATATGCACCCAAATTACTACGCACTGGGTACCTGTCCTCTAGGGGCAATTCATCAAAGCAAAATAAAAGTAAACTACAGTATACTTCTTTCTAATAAGAGGAGCAATCCTTCTGACATATAAAGAGGCCTAAAGCATGGTGGTATAATCAAAATTGTAATTAACTGTCATAAGCCTCAAGCAAATGTAAAGCACTATCTGTTTTATGAAACTTTGATCAGACTGTGATTAAATTATTTTTAGAGTTATGCAGTATGTGTCAGATCTCAATTATCCAGATCTATCTTACCTTCAGGGAACTCTGTTCATTTCATACAACATTTTTTGTATGAGGTGGCTCATACAAAAGAGCCAAAAGGTATAAAGAGCCTTTTTGGTAGGTTTCTTTTGTAAAGATTCATTTTTCCCAAGTGGCAAGTGATCCAATGATCTCACCTTATCATGTTTGTTGCTTCCCGAGTTATATGAAAGACACATCTGCTATAGCAAATGCTGTCTACTGGTTTTCTGAATTGGGAGAGAAAAAGTGTCTTTTTTTTGAGAAAAACAAATGAGTTTTCAACCAGCAAGTCCTGATTGCCTGCTGTATTCTTATTACTATAAACACTGAGTGACAACCATATCTTTCATGGATAGAGGGACTGAGAAGGAAGCCACGGGTCAGAAAGGTGAAGAGCTACAGAGTTACATTAGCTAATAACCACTTTGCTCAGTGATGTAACACTGATCTGTTATCATGTCTGCCATCTCTGTTTAGACCTGGAACAGTCAAAAATGTACAGAATGAATAAACTCATCACGTACCACCAAGTCAGTCTCATTTCACCACATCCCCCTCCTTCATCACTCTGTTTTCCAGGGCCATATGGCCCCCTTTCTGACAGCAATAACTTCCCTTGACCTCCTTTCCCTGGTTCTGTTATGTCAGCATGATAGCTTGGCTCTAGTGTTCCATGCAAATTCTTGAGATTTTCTTGAGTGGATTCCTGTTAGAATTACTTCAAATTAAAAAAATAGAAGAAAATTAACTCATAGGAGAAGTTGCAGAGAACCCTGTTGTATTACCAAGGATCATCCTGAAGGGACTATGATTTGGTTTAATTTCAAATATTTTAAAAAATTAAATTATTAATTATGAGGAAAATGTCATTAACTCTCTAGATTAAAAAGTAACTTTTCAAGTATGAATTATGACTGGACTGAATGATACCAATTCATAGGTTAGGGTTAGGCAGAACAGACATGCTATTCTTATAACCTTCCATCCAGAAGAAAAGAAAGTTTGCTACTTCAGACAAAGAGTACTTGTTACATCACACTCCATCACAGGTCAGTATGTCTGCCTTGTTCTATCTGGTAATTAGATTTTAGTGAGGAATAAAATAATGAGAGAGATGATCTTTGCTTGCAGTGAGAAGCAGACAGTTTCTGAGGGAAGATAACATCATATATGAGACATTATTGTGTAGCAGTCACAGTACATCAAAGTGAATTATCAACCTATCTCAAAAGTAGAGCTGACCCTTCCTCTTAAAAAAAAAAGATCCTGTTGCATAGATTACATATTTAGATACACTAAATATTTAGCTTTTTGAAAGATGGCTCACAAGGGGACGCTCAGCTGCCAGGGGACCTGTACTTTTTAGATGCCGCGTTGTATTCACAGAACAAATCAAAGTTCACTGCTTTGCTTGGAAATTACTTGTTACTTTCTGTTTCTTCTGAATCTTTCCCAGACCCCAGCTCCATGTCTCATTATTTTTCCTAGTAGATTCTTTGTGTCTGCACTTGTCAGCATTTAAGAGTTTACTAAATTTAAATTTACTACTACAGATCTGCCACTAAAAGTGTCCTCCTATTGATAAAGTTATATTTGAAAAGCAGGTTTTTTTCTGATATCTCTTACTTAAATTTGCAATATATGCTGAAGCATCAAGAGACAGTGTACCTACAATTCTTCTAGGGCTTTGCTGGCCTGACTGTCATAAAGTAGCTGGGAAATAACCAAAGTATCTGAGAGAGCAAAAACTACAAGGGTAGACCCAGTATGCATTCTTTTCTCTTTATCTAGCAGGAGGAGGTGCATCTATTGCCATCTAGAAAACTATGTAGGAGACTTCATCGCTCATTTTTCATGACTTCAATTAAGTTCTCCACACTTCCAGTGCTATTTATTTTGGGGAAGCTGGAGATTGCAAATCTGGATTCACATGGGAGAAGGAGAAAGGGCAAGCTGAGCGTCACAAAGCCATCCATATTATGAGGATGCTGCCACTATCAAACAGTCATTAAGCAGATGCCAGAAGCCAGAGCCTACCCACATCATTCCCCAGTTACATGTACATCCAGCCTTTGATATTTTGCTTTCTGTTTTTATTGGCTTATCAAAATGTAAGTCTTAGAGGTTTTGATGCCATATTTCCTTACAAAGGCAGTTTCTTTGCTTTCAAAGTGTGGGAACCATTAATTAAGCATAGTGCCTTCTTAGACACCTTTGTCATTAATTATGAATGTGAACAGTCAAATACTCTATCCTCATAATAATGCCAAGATTAGATTAATATCAACTCTGACCTCTAGGATGCCCTCCAAAGTTCAGAAACAGAAGAGCAAGTAAGAAACATGAAGTTTTTTAAAAAAAAAAAAAAAAAAGAAAAAAGAGGATTTTCTCTGTGAGTTGTCCTGAGGTGGAAGACAGGTTTGTCACAGCTTCAAAATTTGCGCTTGCACCAAGTGAGCCGCGCTAGTTCCTACAGGAGGCAAAATGCTGCCTCTCATCTTCCTCTTTCCAGCCATTGCCCACCTAAATACAAGAATGCCATCTGAAGGATAATTAATAGAAGATGACAAATTCATTAGATTAATATCTATTTTGTGACTTCCTGGCTTTATTCTTTTCTCCTTAGGTTTTCTTTTGTTCACAGACAAGGAATCATGTTGCAGAGCTACAGAACTGCACACAAGAATATGTAACTTTGGTCTTTAAATATAGCGCTGTATAAGCAATTGTAAATTGTGGCTTATCCAGATTAATAGACTCTATGGAAAACTCTGGATTTTGATGAAAGATTTAGCAGTTTTCCACTATTTACAAGTAAAATGAATTAATATTGATCACTACAAAGCCAGATATATTTCTCAATAGCACTCTGCTGTCCTGGTAGTCCTCACTGGCCTGGCCTGGTCTTACTACCTACATCAGGTTGATGCTGATATAGAAGGAGAGACAACAAGACGAGGAAGGAGAGAAAAAAAACCCAGCACACACGTGATGTGCTAACTCTGATCTTTGTAACACTGGCTACATTAATGGCACAAGATGAGCAGTTCTATTAGTTTCAGTTAGCCTAAAATGGTGGGTTTCAGGGTCAAATGACTCACCTTGGACATATTAATAAACTATTTTAATAAATATGAATTATGGATATAACTCCCAGATAAAATATATATTAAGATGCTACATATAATAACCTTATCTCAGCTTTATAGTGACATGAGGTAATAACCATATGGTTATGAAAAATACATTTTAAAGTTTGAAACCCCAGATTAGATTCAGCTGGTTTTTAATGGCATATTTTTTATTATATAGATAAATTTTTTCTCACTCGGTATCACTGCTGGACCAAATTAAGACTGTGTGGTGACTTTAATCTCACACTTCTGATTTTAAAATTATTAGAATTCTTGTAAGGGTAAATTAACTTTAATTTGGAAGCCTTGAATCCTCACTATGGAAGTAATTGCAAAATTTCTGTAAAGTTTTACTTCTTTAAATTATTGATACATATCCTGCCTTAGCACTTTTTTCCTTCCCTAAGGAAAAAAAAAAAATTGGAAATGAATGCTACTACATGCTCTCCCTAGCTAAGTGAAAATGCAAATTATTAAAAATATTTTATATATATTTAATAATATATTAAATATTTTAAATAATATGTTTAAAATATTACTGTTTATTTTAAGGACAGCTTTACAGGTGCAACTGGCCAGTGGAAAGCAGACCTGTTGTTCTCATTGATGAGCTAGGCTGCCTGACCAGAGAGAAGCAAGGTCAACCTGATCCAAACTTTACCAGGCTCTGCATTCCCATTTAAAGCTGAAAGCACAAACAGCCCAAGCCCTGGACTTGCTGGGCTTCCTTTCCACCACACTGCCTTAATCAGGAAGTGATGTCAGGCAGCAGAGCCACAGGACATGTGACAGTGTGCAGCAGATATGGTTAATCTACCCCAAGGAACGCCTCACCAATGGGGCCAGCCTGCTTTCTATAAGGCAGCCAAAGGATCATTTGCCTTCCTTCTGCTGTCATGATAGCCCTGTTTAACAACTGGCTGAGCTGTTGTTCAGAATATCTGTTGCTGTACAATTACAGCAAATATAGTGATAATTAATAAGCTAATTTGATTTCCATGTAGGTAGAATTTAGAAGGGATTTCAACACATTTTAACTCTATAGATACATAGAAAGATTCTCTATTGCTTTGCAATTATCCATAGCGACAAAGTATGGACACAGATGCTACATCTCCTAAAGGACTCAGAGTGTAATTAATGTAAGTTAATTAATGACTTCAGCTCTTTGCTCAAAGAATAAATGTTTAATTTTGTGAAGAATGTATGGTAATGCTCAAAGCAAGCGAAGTTGTTCAATACCAGATTTAAATGCAAAAATCGAACTCCTTAACTCAGGAGTCACAACAAAGCTCCCCATAATAGCAAGGAAGAAATTAAATTGGTATATCAGTAGTTAGCGTATTGCCATGTGGTTTAACCCCAGCTGGCAACTAAGCACCACACAGCCGCTCGCTCACCCCCATATGGCTAGGTTGGACTGAGAGTCAGAAGAGTGAAAGTGAGAAAACTGGTGGGTCGAGATAAAGACAGTTTAATAGGAAAAGCAAAAGCCACAGACACAAGCAAAGCAAGATACGGGATTCATTCCCCACTTCCCATGGCCAGGCAGGTGCTCAGCCATCCCGAGGAAAGCAGGGCTCCATCACACATAACGATGACTTGGGAAGATAAACGCCATCACTCTGAACATCCTTCTCTTCCTCCTTTTCCAGACTAATATGCAGAACGTGATGTCATATGTTATGAAATATCCCTTTGGTCAGTTCCCAACTGTGTCCCCTCCCAACTCTGTGGGCACCCCCAGCCTACTCACTGGTGGGGGAGGTGTGAGGAACAGAAAACAACTTGGCTCTGTGTAAGCACTGCTCAGCAGTAACAAAAACATCTCTATTATCAACACTGTAATAAGTACAAATCCAAGACATAGCCCTACACTATAAAGTTAACTTTATCCCAGAAAAAACAGAACAAGTGCAGAAATAAATCACTATTTAAAATAAAAATTTATACTATATTGCACTTTATATTATTAGAAAAATTGAGAAGAATTTGGGTAATGGAACAAGGCACATTGCTTGTGGCATTGGCGGAGCACATCTCAATTTTTTCTCCATGCCCATGATTTTTCATAAACTCTGTGATGATTCTTCATTGATATAAAAGGTTTATAAAATGTTCTAGTCCTTATCAACCATTTCTAAGTCAACCTTCCCTAACTTTCTGCAAGATTCTGACACAAACATTTGTTGAATATTCTTGTTATCACGCTAATGTCATCATTATCACCAGAGTACATAGTACACATAGCAAAGCTTAGGGTGCAAGCAAAAACAGCAAAACTATGTTTGGGGATGAAAGGAAAAGAGTGTCACCCTGTTTCTCTCTAAAAGACAGCTGTAGTAGAGCAACTAAGAAAAAAGTGTGCCATCCATTTGCACCAAGCTTTTACAATGGCTACAGGAACATCTAGAATGAAATCACATCTGACACAAACTTGAATTCAAATTTCACACAAAGCACTGTCTCAATTGTAAGACCATACAGAAATGTCAACCAAGAATAGCAGTTCAGTTTTCTGAAGAGCTTAAAGCTATGAGACTTACCAAAGAAAAGTGGAAGACTGGGAATTGAGATGCAGTGTGATGGAGTGAGTTGGTGACATTTACACATAAAAATTCTGCCAAATATATCACTGAACAGAGATCTTCAGCATTTTGTCCCAAATATCAACAGTTCTATTACCCATTTTCTCTGCAGACAGGCTGATTTTAAAGACTAAAGGGAAAGGACAAAACCACTTTTCAGAAGCATCTACAAACTCAAGTTCAGTTGCTAGTCTAATTCCCATAATTTAGTTGACCATCTTTTGGCATTAGAAAAGTTTTTTAATTTTCTTACACTTTTTCAGAGTGGTCCAGATTCTTAACCAATTCATAGATATTTATAAATAATTACTAAGGAATATTCTGTAAAATATAACTACAGTATAGAAATCCTGTATTTATGCATGCCTCTGAGAAAACAGATTAAATATTGGTGTTTTGCAAAGGTCAAGAAACATTTGAAATTGTAATTAGTCCAGGCTGACGTATCCAAATTCCAGAATTATTCTTGTGACATTTATGGCACCCAACAAATAAATATTTTCTCAATATTATAACAGTAACATTAATGACTAAGTTCCCCCCGCTCTCTTGCCTGTGTTTACTGTAGTAATGATGTAGAATGCCTTCAGAGGAAAGAGTCCACATCTTTTTTAAAAAGAATTACCAAGGTTTGAGTGGGTGAAACTGATAAGAGAGCAACACATTGAGTTCTGTCCATAGGATTTTGGAACACACCTTGCAGTCCAGAGATAGCTGCTACCAGAACTGAACTATCGTTTAGAAGTAGAGTATAAATCTAAGCATAAACATCGTATTGATTCTGTCTGAGATGGAGTTTATTTTCCCATAGCAACTCTCACAGTGTTGTGTATTGGTGGCAAGTACAGTGTCGGTAAGAGACCAGGGTTTTGGCTACTGCTGAGCAGCACTGGCTCACATCAAAGCTGTCTCTCTAACATTTCTTGCCTGCTCAGCAGTAGGCTGGTGGTGGGCAAGATCTTGTGAGAGGGCACAGCTGGGACAGACCAAAGGGATATTCTGTAACATATGACATCTGCTCAGCAATAAGCAGCTGAGAGATAAGGAGAGAAAACTGGAGGGAGTATTCAGGGATTTTACACGTCTTCTGGAGCAACTGTGACTCGTACTGAAGCCCTGCTTCCCAGGAAGTGGCCAGACATTGTCTGTAGATGGGAAGTAGAGAATAATCTTTTGCTGTTTGCCTGTACAGCTATATCTAACCGTCTTTATCTCAACACACAAGTTTGGGGTTGTCTTTTTCCATCTTTTTTTCCCCCCCTCTCTCTTTTCTGTCCTGCTGAGGATGAGATTGATAGAGCAGCTCAGTGGATACCTGGCCTCCAGCCAAGGTTAAACTACTGCTTTCTAAATTCCATACTTAATTTAAAACTGGTAAGGTTATAAGCTCTTTAACAGCTGTAGACTGTGATTTCATGGAAATATTTGCTCACAACATCACATGAACTGCTAATATAATGAGCACTTTTAAAGATATTAATGTTCTGATAACGCATGTATTTCTACAAATCATATTGAATTGCTGGCATAGTATGCACTTCTTACTGTTGTTTCTTAAGATGTCTTTCTCAATAGACATACTACTCTTCTTCCCTTGCTTAAATTTCACTGAAGACTTCTGTGTAATAGTGCCTAATTGAATAATTGACAGTTGTTTAATTTTCTGTGTATAATTCTTCAAAAGAAAGCATTAAAGGGAATAGATTTTATGCAGCATATGATGTTATAGTTAGCTGATTTGTTTCTTCCTCAAAATGTCACATCAAGCTTATACACCTACTGAAAATTCACAACTATGTCAACAGCAAAAGTTGTCTCCCCTTTCATTTTGAGATTCTGTTCTTACAGATTCCTACCACTTCGTTATTCATGAGGAGTTTGTGACTTTGTGAAAGTTATGACTTTTCATTATGAATGGATCAACTGATGCCTCTAAAATGGTTTGGTAGCTATGTAAGAAAAGACCAAAGATATGAGAGATTAGCCAGTTTGAGAACACCACATACCCAATATAATGGAGTCTCTCATTACTGGAAACATTTACATGTCTCTTTATATCCCAGTTATGTGTTTTAGTATTTCTTCACTGCAGAAGTGTGTTCCACACATTTTGCTGGGCTTTCTTCCAGAACACACACAAGAGGCTATATCATTTGAGGATTTGATTTCACTCCATAATGTTGTCCTAAAGCTGCCTTTTTGCATACTTAACAGTTCTTTTTGGTCACATTTTATTGCATGTTATTTTGTCTGCTCATGGTATTTTGTAACTGAGCTAATTATGATTTGTTTATAGCCAATACAATAATAAAGAGCAAGCAGGATTTTTCCCTAATGGTGAAAATTGGGGTCCCAGTACAAAGATGATGAGCAAGTCTACCTGCTATTGGTCTCAAAGGAAATCTATCTGCAGCTTAAGGGTTGAAAGTTGAAACCTTCATGTATATTTCAAGCCTGTTAGCTGAGAATATCTTGATACAGTGTCTGCAAAGATTTTTCTTGAGGATCCAGGCAGCCAGGAATTACTCACCCAATTCATTCTGTTATTATTGTTACTTATTTGATATGAACTAATAAAGATTAAATAAAAGGGGGGAGGGGTAGGGAGAGAAATGACTGAAAAGACAAATTGAGCTGCACAGGTAACATCACTGAAGGAGACGTGTTGAAGTCTTCTTAAAATCTGGTGGAAATATCCAGGATTTTACACCCAAAAAGCACAAAGAATCTCGTTTTGTGATTGCTTGTATCAAGTAACTTATAACCAGACTAGTGCAACAAGGCACCCCATCTGAGTTTTAATTTCAGATTCTGAGGATAGTCCATCTACAGTTCCCACTTTTGCATGAAACTCCTTGTGTCTTCCAGTATACTGGAAACATCCTTTTTCTTCAACAGTCCTAGACAAACTTCCAGACATATGGAAACCTCAATCTCATAATGACAGTCATTGCAGATTCCAATTGTGGCTCTACATCCTACATGTGGTAGGTCCTTGACATAATGTGTAAAAAGGTAGCAAGATAAATTCAAGTGTCCAGATGATTTAATATCACACCAGACAAGAAAAATCTGCCAGTGTTCATAAGTGTACATTATTTGAGAAAGAAGAAATGTGGATGTGCTCTCTCTCACTTCTGACTTAATATTGTAATCCTTGAAGTTGTATACAAGGGAATCAACCTCTATTTTAAAATAAAGCATTGGAACTACTGAATTTTGCAGTCTAAATCAAATGTGTTCAGAACACCTGCTACCACTTCAGGTCAAAAAGAGGAATATATTCAGCTCTTTTCTACTACATCACACTACTGCATGTTCTCAGGAACAGTACAAGAAGCTTACTACCAAAAAATGAGGTACTAAATGAGCTGCACAAGCCCTGGTCCTCAAAGGGGATATGTTCTATACTTTTTGTCAGTCTTTGTTTTTCTGACTTTCATATTGCAAAATAATGAGAAGAGGGGGCCATTATGAACTGCAATATTTGTGGTGTGGTCAGGAGAATAGTAAGGCTCTTTGATTTTGTATTTCTTTTTCAGCAATTAATAGTATTTGGTATGCTTTTTCAACTGCTATTGATCTTAGAGCTGATATTGTCATGACACAATCTAAGTACTGCCACAAGATCTCAGCCTTAAGTGGTAATAGTCACTAAGAGTTCATTGTTTTGTATGTGAAACTAAGATGTTCTGCCCCCTGCCATGTGCATCACTTGATATGTACCTGCAATTAATTTTATATGCTATTTTGTTAGTAACTCAGATTCATGATATTTTTCTGCAACTATTCAGTGTTTGCTCACTGTCACTGCTATGACTAACTTTGTATCATCAGCAAGTGTTCCCATCTCACTGCTTGTCTCCCTTCCCTTTCATAGGTCATTATAACTGTTTTGAACAGACCATGTTCCCATACAGAACCCTTGCAGAAACACCCTGTGATTTCCCTCCTTGCAAGACAGGTGTATTCCTGTCATTTAGTTGTTTGTTGGGCTTTTTTTAAAGTGACTAGTTCATTTAAATTATGATTAACCAAAGGTGGGAAATCTCTTGAAGTGCCTTCCTTGATTCCTTCAAAGTCCTTGGTGAAAGGTGTTTCTAGGAGCACAACAGCAGTCCAGCATGCTTTCTCAATAAGCACACGTTTTTTACACACGTTTGTTGACCCCTTCTAAGTATGAAAAAAGCAAGTTTTCCCTTTTTAGTTGTCACATTGTCTCTATTCAAGTAGTTGAATATACTTGTTATATGTATCCACTAAATTTGTTCTCTTTTTATCTACTCAATTTTCTTGGAGATACTCAGGGACCTCTCACTGTGGAGCATAACCAGTACACGCCAACTTCGTCTTACTTCAGACAGTTTGCTCACCTATATCTCTGACTACAGTTGATTGAACCTAAAATTTGTACATCAGTCTAATTTGATGTGTTAGATTTCTTTCATTTCAAAAACTTAAAATCCCTTTTTGAAAACTACTGACTAAAGTAGCATTAATTCACATTGTACTTAAACCATAGTTATCCGTATTAGTCACATAACCATAACCAGTTTTGCAAAAATACATGTTAAACATGTGCTGTTCTAACTGAGCAGTTTTGGCCCATAAGACAGAAGTGCTTTGAAATGCAAACACAGAAAGGTTATCAGCATGCTCAACTCAAAAAACCCCAATTCTGAAATCAAAGAATAGCATATTTTGTACTTTACTTATTGCTCTTTTCTAATCCACATCTAGCTCATATATATTCTGGCCAGCAACAACATATGCAGTCTATCCCTTTATCCTGGCAGACATCAAACACAGCATTTAAAGTAAGCATTTAGACTACAAGCAATTCTTTTTTAGTCAGCTCTTTAAAAGCTCCTAAATTTCACAGAATGCCATTGATAAGCTTCCCATATGTTTAGTGATGTTGTTGCCATGGCTTCTAACACGATTTCGTAGGAAAATTAAGACAGAGATACAGCAGTTTGGGGGGTGATTTTCTGATAGGATATCTAATTAATTAATATTCCTGTTCATGAGAGGAAACTACTTGTACTGCAGACACATGCTGAGCAGGATTCCACTCAGGCTTTCCAATTCACCCAACTCATGATCCATGTCTGTTCTGGTCTTGGTGTCAAAGACTGATATTTATGACAAACTGTGTGCAGATCTATGTGACAAATATCTCTGAAGCTGTAATTAAGCTGCAGCTAGAGTGCTCATTTTATATCATTGTTACCAAAAATAGACTAAGGGTAAGAGCAGAGTGCACTCCCTGACTGCACTATTCATAACAAGGTTGAGCAATCTCAAGTAAGTCTGACCTTACACCTCTGTGGTAATGTTAATAATGGTCAACATGTATGATTTAAGTAAATCACGTACACATAAAAACAATAATTGCTTAAGCTCTAGTAATTAAAGCCAGGATAAAAGAAAACAATAAAGATTCCAGCTTTGATATTTTATACAGGTAGGGTGCCAGTCAAGGGTGTGTAAAGTCATAAAATATCCTCATCATCAAGAAATCAAAGTATATTGTAAACCTATGTAAGCCTAAGTCTTGTGAGAATTCTGATAATGACACACAGATGAAATTGGCCAGGATGCATTAGGATGAATGTAATATTTTTCATGCTTTATCCTATGAAGCCCAACTGGAAAATATTTTTAAATTAACCAAAATGTAATGGGAAACAAAAAAGTTATTTCCTTTCTTGAGACAGATGGGAGGCACTCCCAAATAAGACAGAAATACATTGAACCCATCTTCCAAAGTTGTCTATATCACATGTTCCATTAAAATAAATACTCATGTTAAAGGTTTGTACATTTTATAGGTTGCTTTGACTATTTCAAAATGCTATTGTGAGGATAACAGAATGTCTTTCACCTCTCTAATTTTGATAAAAATTCCATTATGAAACTCTGCAAAAAACATATGCAGAACTCGGCATCAGGGACCTGTCTGTGGTGTAGTGGCAAGATATCCTCGTAACCACATAGACAAGCACTGCAAGTCCTGTATCATTCACTTAGCATGAAAAAAGCTTCCTTGACTACTGGATAATTGCATAGCTGATGACTCCCACTTAGAAAAGGCACTTAAATGCATCAGCAATGCTGCTGTTGACATCTGCCAAGGTCATTTTGATGCAGTGTTTTATAATTGCTCATTTTCATGAAACACACATAGACTCAAAGCGTGCCTTACTTTCCTTAGAGATAGCAATAATGGAAACCTAACAGCATTTTGAAATGCTTACATTGTCATGATGGAAGTTGTTCTGGAATTAATATGGGCATCAAGGGAAAGGGACAGGATGCTACACCTGAATTTCAACCATGCTATGACTCCCTGGACTTTTGTGCATATAGGCTGAACTATGCATGCTATTTAACTGTCTTCTAAATGCACAAATGATGCATTTCCCAGATAACCACATCCATCTTAAAAATGGAGGCTTCGAATGGATCTCTAGACATCTTAGGAAGATCAAATGATTGAAGAGGTTAATAAAGACACTAAGAAAAAGCCAATTAATCTTAAAGTTCAGTATGTACTACTCAAGCAGCAAGCTCAAAAATGCTTCCGAGAAAAATGAGGGAGGACACAACTGACTACTTTTGAATGTACTGAAGCAGATCCTGAACTTGACCAAACAGACATTGAAGCCTTGATTAAAATATTTGAGAGCCACTGATCAGATCCATCTTTTCCACCTGTCAACTAGTCATCTACTTCTATTAGATCTTGATAATTTAACTTGAGGATACCTGAAAAAAAGGCAAAAATATGACTGTTCCTGAAGGACCC
The DNA here is from genome assembly GCA_013400835.1 of Zapornia atra. Taxonomy (NCBI): domain Eukaryota; kingdom Metazoa; phylum Chordata; class Aves; order Gruiformes; family Rallidae; genus Zapornia; species Zapornia atra. The sequence continues at coordinate 13,235 of VZTU01010346.1, forward strand.
ATCCTCAGGTCAATTCTATGACAATTTTTAGTATCAGAAACTAAGATTAGTTTTAGATATCAACTCAAAGAAGATGGAATGAGGGGGGAAGAAAGAGGGAGGAAGGCAGAGAGCAAGGGCAGGCAAATACCGGAAGAAAAGAAGTCATCCTCTGCCCAACAGGATTTGGATGATGTAGAGAATTCTGTCCAGTGTTTGACCATTTCAATGAAGATTAACACTTGAAGAATTAAACATTGATAGAAAACGGCTTTTTCTTGTATGAGTCATACAAACAAACTAGCTGAGCTTTACAGTTTCTTACCTATATGAAACAATTTTGAGCAATGCTGAAGTGCAAGAATGGAAAAAATATAGCACAACATGGAAGGTTGTCATCAAGATCATGGCCATTGTTACCAAGTTACTAGACAGCAGCAGCTATCCTATCTAATCCAAGGATACAGTCAGAAATCCTATTTTTAAAAAGTATCATTATAATCCACGACTTCGAGTCGTACAAACAGCTGAAGTTTCAGAGACATATTCATAGCACATTTTCATCTGTTTTATTTGGTAAAGGGTGAACACAACGTGGGGATAAAAGTACAAGTAAAATAAGAGCACAGATCTCCTTTTTGCCTTGTGCTGTACCTATTTCTGTTATACAGACTACTAAATATCCTAGGTATGACAGGACAGAACTATGGCCAGAAGATGCCAGCTTTGATCCCTTCATACAGCAGCTGAGCCCAAGGGCAGCAGTCTACAAATGGCAGCACTGAATCTGAAGCCAGAGTTCTGTTAAGATATGCCAGTTCTTTTGCTTACCTATGCCTCAGGAATGAATCTTTCTTCATATACCAAAAAAGCATAAGACAGAGCATAAACTAAACTATATTCCATTACTCTGACTCTGCACAGAGGCCTGTTTTGTAAGAGTAACTGTTGATGACACTAGTGGCTGTGATAGTGAATCTGAAGTATTTTTCTTGTGTCAGTAGAACCATGAAAGAAAAATATGGTTATGCTTTTATAACCTGTGCTGTTTGTGTTTATAAATTGCAGTGTTTTATAATATGTGGACACCCACAAACACATACAGCCTGAACATCAACTTCACAATATTATCCAACAATTTAAAATACTTACTGCCTCTGAATGCCTATTTGATTTAGCTCTTGCACATTTCTTTTTATGATTAGCTGTAACAAAAATAAATCTGGAGTACTTAAGATATCACTTTGCTGCAGTATAGTAATAGTTTCTGACATCTTCTGTCTGAAGCACAAGACTGATCTGAAAGAAAGCAACTGAAGAAAGAGTTTATAGGACAGACCCTCCTCTAGTGTAAAATGAAGATGTACCACTGACTTCAGAGAACAGATACAGTGATTTATTAAAAGAGTAGTGAAAAGAACAGCTACTTTATTTCTGGTATCAAACTCTTGTTTACTGAAAATAAGTTCTGGTCAAAATATTACCAAACAATCAAAAAGTTTACTAGCATTACGTGTTCATACTAATGATTATCTCATTGTATTGGAAATACTAGAATACAAATAAACAACAATGGCTTAGTTAATTGATTTCACACTTTACAAAAAAGGAGCAATGTGTTGTCCACAAAACCACAGGCTAAAATGTATTTATACAAATCACTTGGTAAATGCTTTGCTAATAGTTATTTATACTCAGAAATACTGCAATTGTTTCCTCAAGCAATTTGTGAGAAGAAAAATGTGTCTGCATAGACTAAGTCTATGTAGTAATTGCAGCAGTATTGCTAGCTGTTCTCCAACACTAGGAACATAGTAGTTGTGATTATGTAACAGAAAAGAAAAAATACTTTGTTTGAACAGCTACAGTTGAATCTGCATGACTGGCATTTGGAATAAAATTTTAGACCCCAAGCCTGGCTAGCGAGCTAAGCACCACTGGCTCAAAGAAGGCTATCTGCATGCAGAGGTCTGACTTTTGGCTTGTCCAGCAGTTGCAAGAAGGGACTGCTTTGGGACAGGGGCATGTCAGCTATAGTTCATGGGTTTTCATGGGGAAAAATGTATTTCCCATAACGGTCATTTAAACTCCTTAAAAACATACCTGCTTGCACAAATCCAGATTACCCTCCCAATTATATGGAGCACAGCCTGCACAGTAGTTCTTCAAGCGTACAGCATTAATCCCACAGATTAGAAATGGATAGGAAATTAAGAACAGATGTTTCATAGCAGTGCTTTGTTAGAGAGGACTGAATCAGTGCCAAGAGCACTAATATATCGACATGATATCCAATAGTGCCAAGCCTGGTTCTTCAATTACCTTACAGATGACATGTTTCCAGCTCCAAAACCATTTCATTCAGAGCTCTGGGATTTCTTCACAGCAGTGCATTGCACTTTATGGACATACTCTAGTGTCTCTTGAGATGACTATCTGTTTCCCTCATTCCACCATCTGTACAGTGCATGGTCTGCTACATCAGAAAACATTTCAGTAAGCAGGGTTGGTTCTACCATTACAAACCCAACTAACACTAAAAAGCACACCTTGCAAACAGCAGTTAACATCTTAAAAGGTGTTTCTTAGCTCACTGCAACTAAGGACACATCAAATCCATGCAGTAATAGAGCCAACCATCCTAATGTTTAAAGACTAACAAATATGCCCAAAAGAAAATAAGAATAAAAATACATTAAACTACTCACCTTTTTAAATTAAAAAGTAAAATGGGATACACCGGGCAGTCAGAGACTGCATAGAAAGGGAATTAAAATCTGCAATTAGCTTTAAATCAGCTACAACGTGGATGTGCTTAAGAGAAACACTATTTTTCACAGGGTGTTAAAACCAGGATTCTCAGCATATCTATTTAAAAAAGGGGAGGTAAACACTGTTGCTAAGGATATGTTAGACACATAAATGATACATGAACATAAATGATACATCCGTACCAAAGAAAGCATCAAGTAAGTTAAAGGACATCAATGAATGTATGCATCCTTTGAAAGGGGTTAAACAGAGGCAGGACAGTTTCAGAGTCAAAGTACTGAATATTTGTCTCTGAAGTGACTGAGCTTTCTTCCTCATCTGGAACACAGCAAGCAACGATGGCCATAACAGGTTAGTCTAAGTAGTAATGCTAGAGAAAGAAAATAAACAGCTAACCATTGCCTAAGGCATATTCCTAAACAAAGTAGGAAAAAGTTTCTGCATCTCTGGCATTTTCAGAAAAACAGGTCCAGTGAAAGTATTTCTAACATTTTTCTTAATTTGTTTTTCAGAAAACAGAATGTTACATGTGCTATTAAATATTCTGTATTACTGCATGTGTTTCATATTTTGTGACACCTTCACTAACAAAATGAAAATGCAGTTGAAGTTCAGGTGGGTTTTTTTTAAATTTTCAGCAGAAAGCATTTACAAATAATGCTGCAGAAAGCCTTACAATCTAGAAATCTGTAAATCTTAGAGCTGAACATTTCTTGCAGCCAAGTTAACACAAAAACTCGATGGAATACATCTCCCAAAGATAGTACAAAATAAATGCAGCAGAAATATGAAACAAAGTAGTTTTTCAGCAGCACTACTGAACATGTATTGGAATTAATAACAGTGCTCATATGAGAGACTCATATAGTGATCTCAAACTTCAGCTGTGTAATACCAAAGAATGATACTGAATATCTACATACATCTTTAATGCTCTTTGAAATATCACAGTCTTTCCAACACAAGACTGCTTCTTCTTCAGGTAATTTTTCTTTTTCTCATTCAATGGGTTTCTGTACCAAACTAGGTATAATTTCTATTTTACCTCCTTTAAAGTGATTAGAGTAGCATTTTCCAAAGAATAATGGGGAGTAAATCAGTACCTATTGCCTTGGCATCAGGATGCACTGCAATATGAGAACTGTCAGCTTTCAGTGAATTGTGAAGCAAATTTATCTAAGGTTATCATAGCATGTATATCACTAAATATAATCTGGCATAAATGTATAGGCAAACAGTAGAAGACACATATTTTGCTAACTGTACGTGTCTTTATTAGATCTACTTACCACTATTGGTTATTGGGATCAGGTGAAGTACACATCAGCCTAAATCTTTATGGACTGAGACTGTAAGATGTTTCCAAGTGCAAACTATTCTAGTTACAGAAACCTATTATAATTCCTCAAAGAAAGGGCAAGTAGACTATAAACTGACTGAGCAAATAAAAGAAAAGTATAAAAAGGCCAAAGCACTAATAAGAAAAGGGAGATTTTTATTACCTAGGTAAAGCCTGGAGTACATTAAGTGTGGTAATGAGATTGGAAGAGCGGGTAGATGCACATATAATACCAAACAGTGTTCACATTCAGCTCTGTGAATAAATAACACCACAGTGGTTTTCTTCATATGAAGTAACACAGCAGATATGTTTGATGATACAAAGTTAAGAGAACCTGTGAAAAGAGGTAATATTGCTGTCCTTTTAATACAGGTAAAAACTGAATAAAAATAAAACCTCCTTAAGCCAACCTGATAGGTACATTTGGTGCAGATAAATGATGCATGCATAATAAAGTTACTTACTCAAAATCATCAGGTATAGAGCAGAGTGTGGGCACAAATAACACAAAGCAAAGAGTGCTTAGAGGAAAAGATAAGTTTTATCAAACAGCTAAAGGCCCAGAGAAAGAAAATTATAATTAGTGTATAGAAAAACATTAAAGACTGTCTAAAGTTAGTAAGACCAATTACAGTAAATCAGCTAATAAAATAAGAGGAGAAAGGTACACAGTAAAAAGTTCTTCTACTTACACAGTTATGGAAAGCAAACACAGAAAGGGAAGGAATGGGATATTCTGGTGTTGGAGACTGAGATGGATAACATACGTGACTGAAAAAAAGAAAGCGTAAAAGGGACAGAAACCAACATCCAAATGGAGGAAGGAAAATGTTAAAATTCTTCCCCATTGTGCACTGAACAGGTAATTAGGCAATTAGAGCTATACAAAGCAATGAGCACTCCAGGCTCAGAGGAATTAGGTTTTAGAGTTCTGTGGAAGGCAGGCAGAGAAATGGGAAAACTATTGGCCAAATTTAATAGCACACTAAGGGCGAGGAGTACCAGAGGGCTGGAGGGCACATAATGCTGCGCCAGTGTTGAGGAATGGAATGAAGAGGACATGTAAAAATCTTAATACCCACAGGAGAGATACCGGAGACAAGATGATAACTGAAAGAGCTAGGCTTATAAAACCACTAACGTGCAAGCTAGTCAAGTGGCAGCCAAAAGGGTTTCATATACCAAAGGTCTTAGCTGGATTCATAAACGAAGGTAAAATAGTAAATATGAAGCCTCCATATTACATAAAAAACCCAAAACATTTCTGTGCCTCAGAAGAGCTTGAAATACAGACTCACTTTAGGCTGTGATTTCAGTGTCTCTAGGATCCTTTTGTTTGATTGTTTTTCTTGCAATGTTACTTTTCAATACAAAGTAAGAGAACTCACACACACTAGTTTCACTCATTTGAATAGCTTTCACATACATAAATTCACCACTAGAAAGGGGTTTATGCTAAAAGCTAGATTAGCTATCCCAGAAATTAAATTCAGCTCATGACTTGAGTATGGATCATAAACAAACCATTTGGGCCCAAGCTCAGCAGCACAGTTGTAAGTATACATTAAGCTCACCAGTATCTCTTTCCGTAGATGGAAGGGTTTACTACTGAGAGGAACAAAATTCTGAAAAGCACTAAAGCTTGTGAATTACTTCATTCATTTAGATGTTAAGAATATATTTGTATAAGCTTACAGAATAGGAATTAGATCAAGTATTTACTTGAAAGTAACTGTGCCCCTAACAGCACTTTATTGAAATAGAGTGAAATTTTGTATGCTTAAGTTCTGGCACTATAAAGGGAAATAATAATTCCATTTTTTCCTTGCTGCTCTGTACGCAGCCTAAGTGCAGTGGCTAAGTCCATGGCTTTGGACTGCAAATTTCTAGAAACAGCAGTTGTCTATAGAAAGCACCTCCATCTTGGGCCCTTCATCTAATTCAGGTCCTGTAGGTCCTACTGCAAGATGGGCAGGAGTTTCCAAACATCAGAGATTGTGTATACAGCTTTGTACAACCAGAGACTGAAAAGACAGCAGCTTGAAAAAATGGGGGAAAATGGATCCAGGGCACTTAAGCCAAATGATGCTTACAGAAAATACAATTAGATTGGAAGGAGAAAATTTAGAATGCCAATACAAAACTGCTTCCTAGTTCAACTAGATTGTGTAACAGATTGAAGAAACATGACAATCACTCATTGCTTTTGTATATGTTGCAAATTTAAGGATGCGCTCTTGTGTATTTTAAAAGCTGTGTAAACTTAGTGCCAATACTGTTGAGAAAAATACTAAGATGCAGAACATAGTAATTAATTTTTAATAGTTTTAGTTTATGGACTGATCAATTATTCTTGCACTTGATCACATAGAGTACAAGGTAATCATGAGACTGGAGACAGAATATTATCACAGACTCAGCTGAAAGCAGTCGCAAAGCAGAACACAGAGCAACAAATTTCAAGACACTATAGGTAATACTTTAGAAGACTGAAGATTCCTAGGTGGTATTACACACCACTTTTGCTTAGTTTATGTAGTTACATGCTACAAGAAACTGCTAGGCATAAACTACAAGTCATTGGTAGACAAATTTATGCAGTAAGTATACTTTTGCATACATGCAGTTTTTATAAATTAGCCAAGGATTATAGCATTTCTTCAAGAGTTAACTCCTTATAGCCCTTTTAAAAAGAGCACACAGCAGAACTGTCAGTGATAAAACCATTTGGATTTATCATAGGAGTTTTTACAAGCCTGTGCAATAGTCAGGAATGTAGATACATAATATAAAAAAGTCATTCCTTCAACAGTGATGACTCCTGAGTTGCAGGGGAAAGAAAAGTGACAAAGGGTCTTTAAGAATTTCCTGCCTCCTCTTACTAACTCTTCAGAGGAGCTTAGCCTTTACATTGCCTTGGGAGGAGAGTGACATAGAAGTCTTTATTTGATTGAGTGGACTTCATTGTGAGTTTCTAGTTTTTAATGAATCCAAGGGTGGCACATCACCCTTTTTCCCCTCTGTGGCACACTTTGTGCAAGCAGCTGTGGCTGCCTGCTCCTTATCCACTGGAGCATTTGTTTTCATACCGTGTTATGCACAGGGTTCAACTCACTTTTTAGAATAAGGAGAGGTTTGTTCACCTCCTGCTTAGAACAGCCTGAATAGAGCAGGGAGATTTCAGCCTCCTTTTAGAAACATATCTATGAGGATGTGAGAGATCAGGTCATCAGAATTTGAGATTCCGGGTGCTCGCATTTTCCCCTTTTCTGCAACTCTCAAAAGTAAGGGGGTTGGAGATACACCTATATATACATATATGTCACTTTTAAGGTTTAGGCACAGCCACTGTTCAGTTCAGCCTACCCATTAAGGTTATCTTCACAACCAGAAGACCTAAAGGTTTTTTTGTGAATTAACATTCTAATTGTAAAACAAACAACATCTGAAAACTGCATATTACTCCAAGATGCACAGAACTGTTTAAGCTCTGGACAGGTATCAGTATACTTTAACTATAGGAGGTTTCTGACTTTGAGAAAATCTGTGGAAAAGCAAAATCTTATGGTTACAGAGACAGCAATAAAAGAGTCAAGTTCTTCCTCCCCTGAGGGAAGCAATACAAATAAAAGATTTGTCCCTTGCAAGTAAAGAATCTGTGCACAGATACTAGACAGAATGATATAGACCAATAAAAATAAAATAAGAAGGGTAACGTCCAAGATGTGAAACCTTGAGAGAAAGTCTTAGTGAAGACACAGAAGGTTTAAGCCAGACATCAATAAAAGTTGTCTAGAAAAGAGTGGCCAAACTGCAGTTCACCACAGTAAATCACAGCTTTCTCTGCGCTACCTTTCTGATGTGGACATGTACACTGTTACTACCTGTACCTCTGGTCATGTGAGAGTCCTACAACACTGACATGTCCTACTGCAAATGAGAGACTGGTTAAAAAATGTGAATTTCTTTTAACGCTTGGGATGTGACGGATCGTCAAGCTGCTTTCTTCCCTAAATATCTGCTGTACTTTCTTGCATTGATAAACAAAGTACCAAAGACTTATTAAAAATTCTATACCAGTCTCCCTCATGGAAAGATTAAACTAATTTTACCCCTTAGAAAGAATGAGTACCTTTTCTGATTGGTAGAACACTCCTCCAGATGCCTCACTACATGTTTTAGTTTGTCCCCTGTGGCTCTATGTTCTGTATTGAGGTGACTACTCTACAAACCTCTGCAGAGAACTGAAGAGAAAATGGCGCTATTTTCAGATATTAATTATTATGGAAGAGTAGTAGAAAAATCAGTCAGAAGAAATTATTTCTGCACAGTCATCCAAGTGGGTACACTGAGGTGCTGGAGCATATCCAAAGAGAAACGCACCTAGTGAAGTGTCAAGAGAACAAGTCTTACAAGTAGTGGCTGACAGAACTGTGCTTGTTTAGGAGACCGAGGGGACACCTTGTTGCCATCTACAACTACCTAAAAGGAGGTTGTAGCCAGGTGGATGTTGGTCTCTTCTCCCAAGTAAAAAGTGATAAAACAAAAGGAAACGGCTCAACGGAGTGGCTCAAAGAGATACTGTGAGGACAGTCACTGAAGGCGCCCCTAAGATGTTAAACATACAAGTAAAGATAACAAACCTTGGGAGGAGGATTCCTCCCCCACCCCCTGCCTTTTGTTGTCAAGATTGCCCGCTTGTCAAGATTGTTTTCAGAGGAGCTGCGAAATGTGTGGTTTAGATGCCTCCGCTAAAGGAAAGGGCAAACAGTGGAAATACGGGGCTGTAGAGACTCTTGGAAAGCTAAAGATGCCGGAGGAAAATAATACAAAATTAACATGTGCTGGATTGTTCCCTCATTTTAACTATGTAGGCGGAACCCAAGAGGGGTCCCTCGATGTTTCATTTCGTTTCAGAGGAGATCCCTGTGGGAACAGGACCGAATGCAGGAAGACCAACATGCAATTTTAATAATTTATTTCTGTAATTGTTTTTGTAATCTCTGTAAACATGAGATGGATCAAAATGGCAATTTTGTTGTTTTGGTGCATTGTAGAACCTCTAGATCAATCTCCTCTCCCTTCCAAGATTTTAAGAATAAAAGGAGTGATGTAAATAATTCCTTTGTACAACTGGCTGAACAAGTGGCAAACGTTTATAATCTCATAAAATGCTGGATATGCAGAGGACCATTTGGTCTATCAAGTTGGCATTGGCCAGCTATATCCTTGCTACCTAAATGGTTAGTGAGCAGATATAGTGAGACAAAAGAGAACAAAACATGGGAAGACCCACATGATTCATTGTGGCACATACAAAATCTAGGAAAAGGTAAATATTGTTTGGTTAGAACACAAACTGATGGCCCTTTTGTAGGCAATAGTACATATGAAAACATAAGTATAACCATTTAGGTGGGAGAAGAACAATATGAAATGGATTAAGCATATATGTATGCCTGGGTGAATGATGAGGGATACATGAACTCATTTCCTCAATTTTGGTCTCTTACACCTAACGTCAGCCGAGGTAACACTGTAGGCCACGATTGTATTTGGGACGAGGAAGCAGGAACTTATAACTGTAAATATTGTAACAAGATAAACTGGTCCCATTGGAGGGCAAGATGGGAAAATTTATGTATAGACATACCCTACTGTGAAAATATGTTGTTGTGTAAATCATGCATATAAATTGCTGCTGGTTAACTGGTTGGGAGTGTATTACATTGGGGTCATTAGTCCCTTGTTTTTCTTACTTCCAGAAACAGGTGAAGATTATTTAGATATTATTCAAATTTAGGTATTCAAATATTATTTGACATGAGGAAAACGATCTGTCACTTACACCTCTCACTGATTGGAGTAGCCAAACTTGGGGTAAAGACAAGTGGACCCCTCAACGTATCATGCAACATTATTGACCTGCAACTTGGAATCCTAATGAGTGGGTTAGTGGTGCTCAAGAAACTATCTACAACTTCAATCGCATTATCTGATTTCAAACCATACTAGAGATCACCACTAATCAAACTGAGGCCCTTGACCTATTGGCAGATCAAGCAACTCAAATGTTAAATGCAATTTATCAACATAATATGGTTCTCGACTACCTAGGGGTCTATGGGAAATTGAATGTTTCTAATTGTTGCTTAAAATTGCTGACAATGGCAAGGTGGTTAAATTACTGCTGGAATACTTGCTGTGTGGTTTAGCTACCTTGTTGTTTTTACCATGTGTTTCCCCATGTTTTATTCAATTAATCCAACGTGTTGCCACCGATATGCAATTTGTACCCACTGTGTCACCTGATGGAGTTAAAGGAATTCGAGCTGTATGTCAATCTGTATCATCCACAGTAGAAATTGTAGGAGATGTTTTACCTTCCTAATGTGTACTGAGAAAATAATTGCCAGGCATTGGCCTTGCTTAGAGTTGATATTGTTGTAATATTTTAGCTTCATAGTCAATTTCCATTCTTTCTCTCTTTCTCCTTTTTCCATTGACAATGTTAAGTCACAGGGTGGTGTAAGGTACTGGAAATATGCCTTTAACAATTGCCAACAGAATCGTACCCCCTCTTTTTTCTCTTACCTAACCAAACCTCATTCTTACCACACCACATCACCGCCTGTCAGGCTTAAAGTGGCTTGTGCCAAGGTCCTAATGACTATTCAGCAAGCCACCATGAAGACATCAGGAGAGCATTCCTTCCACATATCCACCCAAAAGATATCAGGAGAGACATCAGGAGCCATTCACACATCAGGAGAGCATTCCACTACTAGGAGACATCAGGAGTCATTCCCACATCGGACATTCCATCATTCACCCTGAAGCATTCCCACAAGCGAGGTGGAAGCTTGTGACTATGCCAAGGATGACTATAAAAAGGGAACATTCTGCCATGGAAAGAGAGGGGGAAGCAATGGAGAATGAACACATCGAGGGACAACCAAGGAAGACATGGGACGTCCGCCCGTCATACCCGGAGACCCTGAAGACCCTTCTCCGCCATCAGCCAGAACATCCTATCCTCGTGCTGGTAGATATAGCACCGCCCCACCCCACCTCCCCCCCTCTTCCACTCTCTCTCTCCCTCTTATCTCTCTTTTCCACTCTTTTCTTCCCTGCCTCCCCTGCATGTTTGTTGTGGGCCAAATAAAGCAACTTTAACCCTGACTCTGTTTCGAGTCTTAAATCTGTTCTCCGAGAATTGCAAAGAACTTACCACGATAAAACACCTAATAATTGGATGTCACTCAGGAGTTAAGCCCAGATGCCCCCAGCCACCCAGAGCGATCTGAGGTTCGGTTGGAATGCAAGGGGATTTAATCTCTGACAAACTAAGTTTTGTTCAGGTTGTGGATCGTGACAGTCATGTATAAGAAAGTCTACACAACTTAGTTTTAACAAAGTGGCTTGAGTGAAAAAAGTCTGTAGTATCCCTTACCAAGGATCTTGTTAATCACTGTGTCCCATCTACAAGAAAAGCTCCCCATAGGAGTAGGGCTCTACAAAACACAAGCTTGCATGAAACCACAGTACTTTAGTTTCAATCCTCATGCACTGCCACTTGTCACTCATTTAAACTCCCATGTTTCCTGACATTGGGATGTTAGAGGCAATGTATGAATGAAAGGAGACTTAAAAAGAGAAATAATCTCATTTTAAAAGTGATTTTATCTTCCATTTGGAGTTAAATGCCCTACTGTACTCGACTAGAGATCTAAAAGTTTTCTTCTGAATCATTTCACAAGATGCAAATTTAGACCACTACCACTTTTATTTACCATTTTGTCACTCATACTTGTATGCCTACATGAAATGCTGTGATACTTGGGTTTCCATTACCAAGTCAGACACCAGAATAGCCAGTCATTATTAGCAATCTCAACACAGTCCAAAAAGTCAGAACTAGGTGAAAAAGCTAGAACTATGCTATTAGACCCACACCAGGTTCTCACAGAGAGCTACCTTGATGTTGCTATATCAGTGGTCTGTTCCACAGAGAAAACTTCCACCAATTCCACTGTCTTCATGGACACAATACAACGCATATATGTTTGTGTTATATGTCCCTCTGATTCGGGCTAATATGGAATAATGTTGGGGGAATAATGACATACCCTTGTATGGTCACAGGCCTGGGAGGGACAGTTTGAGATTTTGCATGTACTGAATGAAGTATGTTGAAGCAGCAACAAACTATATCAAGGATGTGCAAATCTTAGCCTAAAGGACCACAATGTAGCACATTGTGTGCTTTGTGATACCTTAGGAGAAACAACTTGTCTCTGAAAAGAAGCTAATCAACCAGAAGAAGGGAAGAAGAGAGAGGCCCTGAACCTGCAGAACAATCTGCCCGGTCGTTACCAAGACAGAAGCTACAGGATGTCTTGTGTATGGTTATGTCTTGTGGGAGTTGCCAGGCACTCCAGCATGTCAGTTTAAGCCGGTGGGCTGTGTTACCCTTGGAAGGTATATAAGCCAGGGACTGGAACTGTTCGGTGTGCGTCTCGGTGGGGGGGGAAGACTCCCAGCGCACCCGGTGCTGACCGTGCACCCCAGCACCATTTGCTTGCTTTTATTTGTTTAATAAATTGTTCAATTTGGTTAAAATCCTGTTTGGGACCATGTAATTTATAACTCCCAGGAGTGGGTATTTTCAGCTTGTTTCCTGCAATTCTTTGCTTTTCTTCAAGCATGCTAGACTAATACTGAAGATAATAGATTTAGCTATCCCATGGACTATTGTGTAGATATGCCCATGCAAGAACTTAATGCAGCACCAACGTTGTACCTAAGCATATTCAACTTGAATGTGGCATTACACGTTAAAATTTGTGTGGATGTATCAAATTCACTCTGCTACTCAAAGATCTCTATATTGTGCCAATCACACGTACTTCTATTCTCAAAATCTTATAATGCTGAAAAAAGGAAGCATACCTTAAGTGTAGCACCAAGAATTGATTGCTAAAATTATAGAAATCTTAACTGTCTAATAAAAGAACAGTTAGTTCAGATCAAATTACAGAAAAAATAAATCACTGTTACAGAAAGTTTCAATAATTAGTAATGCAACTAAAATTGTTATACACTGACTCTGATGATATGCTCACCCTCCTGGTGAGCTTATTGTTTCCTTTCTCCCACTAGAAAACATCTAACAATCTACATGTGCTCTTTATTCTCTTACCCTGCTTCCTGTTAGTGTATGTAATACATTTTATTTTTGTTAGATACTTGAAGATTTTTATCTATATTATCCTAAAAATGGTTCTCCTCAGCTCCCAGATCCACATTTCTTTAACTATCTCCTGTTGAGCTGTTTATAGATCCCCAGCATTAGCCTGTGGCCATCTCACCCTTCCACCACCTCATCCCCATATACTTCACCTTACAGTGCATCCCATGTCCCCATTTTCAGGGCCTCTGCTGCCATCCCATTCTCCTGTTCCTCTCCATTCTACCATTACACTGGAGCCATAAACATTTTGTTTCCCTCAACATAAGCATCCATGACAGCTACCAACATAAAATCATAATTATAGCAAGACACAATCAAAAGTAAAACAAACTCGGCATAGCCACTGGGCCATTAGAAAAATTGCCATTGGGTTAAACAAAAAACTCAAAGCTCCAAGCAGTACAAAAAGTTTAGATATAGTAAGTCTCAAAGCTCACCTGTAAGGCCTTTCAAAGTCAGTACAAAGACTGAGAGTTATTACTAGCAATAGTAAAATTGTGCTTTCATGGTACAATACCCTGTGCAGTAAAATCCCAAGAGAAAGCACAAGCTTCTTGAAAACTTGACAGGATGATTCTATGAGGTATGTTGAATATGATCCACATTGATGGACAGAGCTAAAATATTTTATCTTGTTATCCATTGCCATCTGATGGAGACAGATCAGAGAAGGCTGCCCAGTTTCAATACCCTCCACTTACCTAATTCCCTCTCTTTGCACCATATACACTCTCTCTGTTAGCATAGCACATTCTAATTTAAAAACAAACAGCTGAATTGAACACAATTCAAAGCCTTTTTTTATCTGGTATTTTTAATATACCCTACTTGGAAGCCTATCGATAATCTTTTTTAAGAGACACATTTTAGTTTAAAAAAGTAGGATCTTAAAGTCAAGTTAACTGAAAGGAGCAGATGTTTACATTGGTGCCCAAGGGTGCCATATCACTTCAGTATTATGTTATTATTGCCTACAATCTACTTCAGACACTTATGTAGTACTGAGGAATTCCCTGATGGCTACAACAGTCAACATCATGGTTTGATAACAACCAGGTGCAGTTACATTTCTGATCTACCGCTCTGAAACACATAGCGCTATTATTTCATTTTGTTACAATAGTTCTGAGTCTCTAAGCCTAATATAAAAAGGAGATCAAATTAACAGATATTGTAGTTGACATCATCATTACACATGGGTTCTGATTGTCGGTAAAGATGATAAAATCTGTGATATGTTTCTTTGAATTGTTATCAGTCCTTTTTTGAGTTTTCCCTCATTACATGTTTTATTTAACCATACAAATATAAGTGTCAGTTTTCAGTGAGGAAGCTTATGGCAAGGTCATTAGCTTATTAGGCAGTTGCAGTAAGTAATGTAAGCCTTCAGGAAACGAGTAAACCTCCTATGTATCTGAGCAAAAAAAAAACTTCACCTTGAGCAAACTGCTTCTCACAAAGATTTCTCTAAGTAAAACCTCGGATTGCCAAAGCAGATACATCCACAGCAGAAATATTCTTTCCTGAGTTCAAGTTCTTCAGATATATTTCTTTGCTATTAGTTTAAGCGTGACTTGAAATATTTTATTATAAATGCTATCTAGAAATAAATCCATTTTTAGATGCTGTAATAATTGCTTTGTTATAAAGTCACGGTATCTAAGAGACTGATTGAAAGGAAAGTGCAGCTTCCTTAAGGGATTACATGGTCATTTAATTTAATTATCTTATGCCAACTGGTGATAATGTCCAAAGGGAAACTATTTCTAAATTTACTTTTTATTAAAACTTAATTCAAGCAGAGCGAGCCAAATTTGGCTGCAAATGTATTTTAGCTTCAATGCTACTGTCAGACTCATTACCTGTAACTTCAGAAATCAAATGTAGAGGAAGTCCTGTTATTCTAAAACACCAGAAAATCGACAAATACAAACTACAGAGACTGTAAAAAGGAAATTATTTAACACAGATCAAAGTGAACTGGCAATCACATGAGCAATACTTTTTTTCTTTAATATTTTTGTGAACTCTCAGAGAGGAACAAACTCCCATGGGGAGTTTCCTTTCTGACCTTTTCCAGTGCCATGTTCAGCTAGCAATGGCAATTCCCTAACATTTATCCCCATTTCAGTCCCAGTTGCACACAACTGGTACCCAGAGGTGATTTCCCAAAAGATATGAATATAGATGTTAGAAAGGAAAAAAAACCTTCTAAGGGCTGTTGGTGCATATGGTTGGTTTGTAGGGCAAGAAGAGACTGTTACATGTAGTGTTGTACTGCATTTTCCACTGCTGCTCTTGAGCTTGTCCCAGTACCATAATCATCATTAGTTACAAATACTAACCACTTGAGGATACTCAGTTTGGCAAACCATTAAAAACAAAAGTGAACAAGGCCATTAGGAACTGTTAGGCAGCAAAACTCTTCAAAGCCCTTATACCTTAACTACACCTGGTTTAATTGGGAAATGCCCAGCGTGCACACCTGCAGCCAAGACTTACTTCCTGCGCTTCCAGAAAGTAAATAGCTGTTTTCTTCCTACCTTCAAGGTGACACCTCCCATGCTACAGAGCAATTCAACGATAAGAGGTATTTTTAGCTCTCCTTGTAGCTCTTAATACAGTTATGGCCATTACACAGCACATTAGTTTTTTACAGGAATGTTCTTAGTGATAAAGTAGGCTTGGGGCCTATCACACTCTATGATTTTATTCTTCCAGCTAATCCTTTTTTTTGTACTTCAGATAACTGAACTTGTACTGTCTTTTTAGTGCATTTTCTCTGATTTTTATTCCATTACTTTTTTGAATCCTCTTCCAAAAGTTTTTTCCAATACATTTTATGTTGCTTAATTTAATACAAATGTTTTGAAGTTGAGGTTCAATATTTTGAAGTTAAGGGTCATTTTTGTCACAAAAGTTTTGAAAGACTGATGCATATGACATTCAAAAATCCTTACAAAAACAAGTACCTACCAGCATATTCAACAGTTGGAAACTGGAATAAACCTGTGCTCTGACTTCTTAGAGTCAGTGTTCAGTCAGAGTCTTATTTGGGTGAGATATCTTTTCAGGAAAGACATACAATCCTGTTCTGCTGGTACACCAAAATATATAATCCATCAAGCTTGTTTCAGAGGAGAACTTTTATCACTATTAAAAATATTTTCCTAAATATTATGTTCTTGCTCATCTTTAAGCCTTGTTCTTTCTATGTATTTCTTTACTATACTCTGGCAGCTTTAAATATCCTCTTCTAAACAAGTTCTTGAAGCTTCTCTTCATCTTCATTATGCTCTTCAAGGCATCTTTTGTAGCTTTTGATTTATTATTTAGCTTTTTTGTATTTTTTGTATATTTTTCAAAATTCTTTTAGACATGACAACATAACAGGATAAGGCATTCTTCAAACCCATATATAAACACATTTTCCCTGCTTCCCCTTCTATGTTTTCAAGTCATGACAACAAAGGGATCTCATTAACATACTTGCATATTACTCTGACAAAATCCTTTCAGAGCTGCTCTTTAGCAGTCCACTATTCCACAGATAAGGCCTTCCTTCTTTTCCCCTCCTCCTATGGATACAGCTTTGTGTCTGGATGTAACCAGCTCAAGCTCAACACTGATCCTACTTCTGGCAGTATTGAAAATTACCTTTTTATCTTCAAATTTTAACAAATACTTTGTATTTTCTTCCAGACAATCCATGCAGCTATTCTGTATCATTAAACCCCACTACAAACTCATAAATGCAATGCTGACTCTTCACTGACATCACTGTGCCAGGTTATGTCAGCATTACCTTAATCTCCAAGTGTTTCATTTAATTTATATTACCTAATTCTTTAAGAGTTATTCAGTACTAATATGCAACATAAATCTCAGTATCTATAGCTAATTTTATCAATGAAGCACACTGACCTGTAAAATATAGAATCAGATCTGTTTGAGAGGTCCCCATTTCCATAAAATAGTATCCCTCCTTACTGACTACATAAGCCTTCTTCCATTATTCCTTTTAAAAGTCAAAACTTGTGTCACTTTTGCCTTTAGTACTATCTGACTAGACAGCCTGATTTTCTACTTGCCTTCCTTGAACATCAGCACAGTATTCTCATTCTTTTGGCATCCTACACTAGAGCCACTATTCAATTTATATTATTAATTATCAGCAGTAGGCCACAGATGTACCTGCTACACTATTTTAGGACTCTTGACTGGGAGTTATTGGGACCTGTAGATTTTAAAAGGTTGGCCTGTAGTTCATTTTATTCTTTCCAGTTACTAATGGACCAGAAAGTACTTTATATGAGTGTATTATACCCATTCTTCCAAGTAAAGAAAGGAATATTTATTCAGCACTTTGCCATTTTCTACATCACTGCTAACAATTTTACCATCTCCACCTATTATATTGCTCATAACAAGCCTAAGATTCATTTTGTGTCTAAACTGATACATCTTATCCTTAACAATACCAGCTATGGATTTTTCCCTGGTATTTTTAGGGGTTCCCACCCCCATGAATCTTCCCATTTATCACAGTCATTACCTCATTTCATCTTACCTTAGAACAGTCTAGGGTTTTCTTTATTTCTAGTTGTTGTCATCATTGGTCCCAGAAACAAGCATGGGTTTTTAACAAAAACTTCCCTTCTTTTCACTATAGTTGCATAGATGTCATTATAACCTCTCTTAAATAATTCCCCCTTTTTATTCCCATTTCTTCTGTCCTCTTTCTTGCCAGTCATAGTAATCCAAACTCTTCTGATTTTGGATCTATTATTTAGACTTATATATAAAAATATCTGTATATACATATGGACACTGATTGGCACTTTTCCTTGCTTGTTTGCACTGTAAGTAATCAGGTCATAAAAATTAGCCTCTAGGCAAATACTAAAATCTGGGTGATTTATTTACCTCCAGATTTATCATGTTGAGAGCAATACCTTCTGCATATCAAATATTTAATTATATTCACAGTAGTAAATCAATGCAGAACCATTGCAGATGAGGAGTCTATGTTTAAATGTGAGTAATAAATGAAAGCATCTAAGGAAAAAAAGTAAGATGTGTTTTTCCCATTAAACCTTTACAGAGGTTGTTTCATTAGTGATAGTATTTCTCTTCTTTTCCCTGCATTGCCACTACTCAGCTTTGTAATGTATATTCCCAATCCTTAGCTATTATGTGATACAGGTTTTTGAATGATTGCTACAGCCTTGTTGATAATGGAATTTAGATAACCTGGCATTTGAAGAGAATTCTATTTAATGTAAAACCTGTTTTAGTTATTTATACATATTAATTCATTTGCTTTCAGTCTGTGCTGTTGAAATATTATTACCACCATTTCAAGTTCATCTCCTGCTAACCAATTATTTCTGACAGAGATGGCTGTGAACCAAAAGCATGCAGTCCAAATTACACATTATAAACACTCAAAACTCAGATCCTATGCCGTAGTGCAACACATTGAATAAAGCCTTTTTTCATTAGCATGCTGCTGCAGGAAAGAGGGAACTGGAGCATGTGCAAGCAAGGGATTAAGGAATAGGCCTCCCAAATTGTGACTTAAGCACAGAAGAATAACTGTGTGCTACTCAGACACCAGTGGATCAGCTCACACTATCCTGCTTCATGGTGTTCATCAAATGTTGTCACTGAGTATTATTTCAGTCAGAGGAACTTGGGTGGCTTCTGCTGGGATTTCCCCATAAAGGCTTCCTTCCAGGGCAAAAGAAACAAGGTTGGTTGTTTTGGGTTTTTTTTTCCCCAGGACCTGAGGGCCTTGCTTGGAGGATGCAGAAAAGAAATGTTTTGTTTGTGTTACTATGGCACTAAACCAGGAGTTGTTTTGTGTCCTCTTTAGTCCCACATGCATTTCCAACCATGATATAACAGCCAAAAGGCTTCTCGGAGTTCTGAAGTCTTCGCTACAGCAAAGGCATGCTGATTGAAAGTTACATTTTTTTTCTTTCCTGAAGTAACTTTGATAGCTGAATTGACTAATAATTGTAGATATTTCCACAGGAAAGGTCAATTTTGACAAATGGTTCCTTGAAAAACACTGAACATACTTCTGCCTTGTCACCTTCCATCTTTATTATAAATTATCTTATAGTAAAAAACATAATCTGACTGCAGTCAGTGTAAATCTGCCTTTGGAAAATACTTATTCATCCAGTCTGCCAAGTCTTTATCTGTATTAAAACCGTATTACTGGTTTTCACCAGCTGAGAATTGGCATGCCATTTTTAATAACAGAGATGTGGGCAACTAATTAGAGTTCTATTTGAAGAAAAAAATAGGAATTAGTATCCTTTCAAAGCTTGTGTATGTTCCCCAAAATACTCTCCTTAACATGCGACAAGTATTTCAGCACTTGCTCTCTCAATTGCTCAAATATAAATGTTACCCTGGAAAATCCCACAGAAAACAGATTAACAGTGAAGCTTTAAAATCACTGCTAGCATTTCTAAAATCTTGCTGTACATGGGGAATCTGTGTGTGGCAAGAGAAAGCCAGAGAGCACCCACAGCAAACAAGGTGGATTGCCAAACATGAACTCCTGCCTAGCCCAGGCTGTAGAAAGACAGGAATGCATAAGCTCTTCTCCTGGACCTCTGTATCCAATCTCTTTCTCAAGGAGTTCAACTAAACATGATTTTTTGCAGTTGCCTAGCACTAAGGCTTATTGCTTTGTATAGCTTAAAGAAATAGCTAGACTTTTGTTCTAGTCTGCTGCTCTTGGCATCTTATGTTATATATTAATCTCAGCCAAACCTGCAAGTGTTAAGCTCTAACTTCATCTGCTTTTTTAGCCAGTATGTCCATCTCATGCTTTGTCCCTCTGAATGTTCATTCTTATAAGGAATGTGTCCCCAAAAGAAAACTCAAGAGATTTCTGCATACTAAAATATGGTGTTCTGGTGAGTTCACTGAGTTTCTTTAGACACATGATGGAAGCAAAACCAAGCCTTTCCCATGCTTGACCAGAACCCTTGTACTCTGGTATAGTACAGGATGGGGAAGAAGGACGTTTCTTGATTAAAAAGCAGATAGGGAATTAAAAACAAACCCAAGCACTTCCTTCACTCGCACCTTCTCATGGCGCACTGCAGCAGACACGTTCCAGGTACACCTGCCCGACTGGAGCTCGGACACACCGCCGCCACGAGAAAGGCCCACGCTGATTCCCAAGGGAGTTCAGGCTTGTGCCGTGGCTGAGCCGCCGGCAGCAGCCGAGCGCCGCTCTCCGGTCCCACAACCCGGGAGAACAAACAGACCGAGCCCCGCGGGGCGGGATGCGGACGGGCACTGACACAGCGCGGGGATAGGGGGAACCAACAAAAGAGCACGGGAGGGAACACACCGGGGTAACGCGGCGCACTGCACCGACCTGACAACCGACGTGCGGAGGGGGGCCGACCTGGCACCCAGACCATCTTCGGAGGGTCCGGGAGCTGCCTCAACCCGCCTGCCCCTTTTATGGGGGCGTGACGTTACGAGGCGTGGAAAACAGCCTGGGCCAACTCGGCTCACCTGTGCTGGCTGCTTGGCGAAGGTACCTGTGTCCTGGCCAGACCCAGCACAGCTTGAGCTCAAAGCTGACAAAGTGTAATTGCTCACAGGTGTGCCCAGGGGGAGAGTTCTACCTGTCCTGGAGGGCTCCTGAGAGAAATCCAGGGCTGCCCTGGGTTTGGCTAGCTGGTGTAAATGCCGTGTTTGGGAGTCAGGATGAGAGCAGGTCTGATAACACCTGGATGTTTTAGTTGTTGCCAAGCAGCCAAGGACTTTTCAGTTGTTCATATTGCCCTGCTAATGAGAAAGCGGGGGGAGGGGGGGGTTGCCCAGGAAGCTGGGAGGGGACACAGTTGGGACAGGTGACACAAACTAACCAAAGGGCATATTCCACACCATGATGTCATGCCCAGCATAAAGGGCAGCTGGTGAGGGATGAGCACCTGACTCCAGAATGTGCAGTTTGGGGGACAGTCCAGTGTGTATTTTGCTGTAAAGTCCAGAGAGAGTGCTGTGTGGTGCTCAGCCCCTGGCTGGGGCAAAACCACAAGACCTCAGGAAACTTTTGATGTCAAAGGTCTTAATATTGAATGTAGACTCCTAGAAGGATACACAGAGAACCAAAAAGAACCAACTTCACATCACACTAACACAATTAAGATGACTTCTTAAGAGTCCTGCTAACACCAATACCCAGACATGACATGTCTTTCAACCTCTAAATAAATGTTTTTCTCTAGAAACAATGAACAAACATCATGTGACTGGGTATTTCTTCCATTTGTTTTTAATAGGCTCCCCTTTCCTGTTCTGGACTTGCCAGTCTTAACTAGATTCTTTTAAAGCATTTCAGACTAAGAGAGTTATAATGAGGGCATGATACATGATGGAACTTTGGCTTCCTTGTAACTATTTCTGGATTTCTGAAGAGGCTGAGGCTGAAGAGAGCAAATACAAGAAATAAATATTGTACTAAAAATCCATAAATTAACCTGAGTTATTACAACATGTAAGGTTCATCGGCATCTTTTCAAAGATCTATCTGGAATCCCATTCACCTCCTCATAAACTATTAATTCCTTAAAGGTAGTCTTCTCATTGAACTTACAAAACAAAATCAGAAAAATTTATTTGAAATCCATAGAAAAGAACCCTGCCACCCTTTTACTTCAGATTTTCATTATATAATTTTCCACTCATATAATTAATAATAAAGAACACAGATTCCTCAGCTATATAGACTTCAGCTACAACCTGGTTTTTATTTTGAATGAAACCATCACGTTCAAATTACTTCTTTGTAAAAAAAGTCTGTCTGTATAATCGATATCACCTGCTGCTGTAAAAACTCAAGCATTTCATAAGTCCATCTGCTTTCCCCTTTGTTAATTCATTGCTTTATTTCAACTTCAAAATAAAAATGAAATCACGTCTGTGTGCATAAAGATTCCATTTTACCCTCAAGCATTCAATGCTGTAATATTCAGCCTGCACAGGGAATGAGGAATTAAAGATAAACACACAAACAGAAGCAATTGCCAGTTTGGGATATTTTTTAATACTGGAAATATTTTCATTCATTGTCAGCTTCATAATTGCCTCTGGATTTTCTCTGGCTGTTAAGATTTTTCACCTCAATGAATTGACCAAGAGATTTTATTTCTGTCATACATCTGTGAATAAGCTGAATCATGACTGGGTGCTGTTTACATAATATAACTCTTATTATTATAATTTTTAAAACATAATCAGCTCTTTGACCAGGCACATATGTCTATGTCCCTTCTATCATTCTGATTCCGAACTAAATGACTACCCTCTTACACTTCTTTATTTTATAACTCAAGTAATTCTAATTATTCTTTCTCTACAGTGATAACATCAATCCTTATGGTATTTCAGGCTATGTGCTCATCCTAACCTGCCAAGTGCAGGTGACTTGAGTTCTAAAATATTATCAGGTTATGACATTCCTTTTGCAAATATCAGTTCTACAAAGACTGACCTGCACTCTAATCTTGTCAGATTTGTGAGGACTCCAGACTGTCTCTCCTACTTGGTCACGGTCGAGTGTCACTATCACGCTATCAAGACAGATGAAGTACATGATGGATGCTACAACAGCTGGAAGCCTATTCTCATGGCAAGTGTACACTGGATTATCTGAGATCACACAAGCAGCCAGAGCAGGCCAAACCAGAGATCTAGATGGTTTGCTGCCAAATTCACGGAGCTGCGGGCATGGCCATGTTCATGGTATGGTTCACAGGGTCCTTTAGAAGGAGACTTTAGCACATGTGTGTTGAATAGGCTACAGACCTTTTCTAGGATCTACCGCAACCCTTTGCTGAGGTCTGGCTGTGCTTTGCCATCAATCATTTTAATGACATCCCCAAGGAATACCTGGTAGCAACTCAAGTTTTCTGTTATTGTCCTTAAATGCCTGTTTGATCTTTGTCAACATATTATGACCAGCATCAGCCTTCTAAAGAGAAGGTCAATAACTAGCTCATTTCAGAGCTCAAATTCAATTTTTAACAGAATTTATGTTATCTTTGAGACAGTCAATCAGTTAATTTGGTTAGACTGTAGGTTGTCTCTCTGCCAAATGCCTCGTCAATATCGAAGTATATTCCATTTTTCTTGTGTGTCTTTTATCCTGATGTTGCAAAGTCCCATTGATTCTCTTCTTTCTGCAAAGTTTCCACCATGCTTCAGACAGATGACTGACTTTTCTTTTTGGATCAGTCATTCCCGTTCACCCCACCTTATTTCTTAGAATTACAACATTCGTGTAAAAGCACATGTATCCCTCTTTCTTTTTGACAACCTATTGATGACAATCTGTTTGTCTCCCATTCTTTATTTTGTTATTTCCATGCTTTTCACTTGTGGATAAAGGTTTTCAATGTCTCATTCCACAACAGAAACGTCACCCCAAAGAATTATTTCTTATGTACCAGTTTTCCCCTTGACTCAAAGACAGTTTTCTTCACACACATCACTGCTGAAGCAGATTTTGATTATCTGAAACCTGTTTCTAGTTCCTGATGAATCTGAGCCCTCGTTGCTCACATTGAGTAAACTTTCAGCAGCCAATATATGTAACAAAAATAATTGGTACCAGCACATGAAAATGAAATTTCTTATAAAACGTTTTGCATTGTTCAGCATATTGTTAAGCTCAGAAGTGCTAACTGAAGCCCAGGCCCAATCAGACATTTCATTAAAACCAAGGGATGTGCTGAGAACTCCTTAAAAGAAGTAACAAAAGCCACAATTTATTGGATAAGCAATTAATGGCCTTTCATTGCCTATCACAAGTGGCAAAAAATATATAAATTAAGTTTAAGTAAGACTGCTGAACAAAAGAGGACAAAAGGAGTTGTGGCAAGACTTTAGAAAGAACTTGAGAAACATCATCTCTTCACTGGGTAGCTGGAAGTTTAAAATAACCAAAAAATGGCTGCT
>VZTU01010346.1:37637-48845 GCA_013400835.1 Zapornia atra
CCCCCGCCCCATTCAGGGAAGTAAGACTTTGTAAGCAGTTTCAGCCTATAAACAGGACTACACCAGAAGTATACTCAGTTTGTGGCCCCAGAATTCTTATTTAAAAGAAATGTTTGGGTTCACCATTTGAATCAATGGAATGACAACACACGGAAGTTCACCAAACTTAATTGGGTCTAAAATCAAAATATAACTAAAACACAGTCTCTCAGGCCATTAACATTTTTCACCCCCCCCTTTTTTTTTTTAAGTGCAATTAGTACAAATAATAGTCTGACATGGTAAACTATGTGACCATACTCACATCTTTTCTTGAGACAATAACAATAAAATCTACACCCTCTCATTGCAATCGTCATTACAATAACTCTCTGACAGGCTGTCATATTAAGGTATCCTCCATGAACAGGAAACTATCTATTCCTGAATAAATATTTGACAATTTCTAGTGAATATGACTCCTACACTATTTAATACAAAGGATTTACAATGGTTTTGTATCTTTTATGTCAAAACTTTAATGGAATGAAATTAGTGCGCATTTTCAGAGAGAGTACAAGAAATGTTTCCCTTGACAAAATTCCTCTGCTAATCATTATCTTCTGCATACTATACCAGTGAATATGTAAAATTTCAGTAAAAATCACTGTATTTAGATATTGAAAAAGAACGTAAAACAGTTCACAAACATTGAGCCCCGTAACTGTTTGCTGTGCCTTACTGTGTGCACTGTTACTAATTTGTCATTTAAGTGCATGCAGCTGCCGAATTTAGGTAGCAGGTATTTATAGATATTTGATATTCAGGTTATGAGAGGAAGTTAAGAAAAAATTCCGATTTATGTATGAAAGCCTTCACCACCTTGTTTTGTTTTTTTTTTATCAACTGCATGAACATAAATAATGTACCCATTCAGAACAATAAATAAATTTTAAGCATACCTTTTTTCATTTAAACTGTATAACATTGTAGATACTGTAAATTAATTCTGCTTTCTAGCCTCATGCTGTTGATTAACAGTAATTTTTTATTAACTGCATCAATAATTGTTTTATTAATTTCTGATTAGTTTGGGTTTCATTAGTGTAAATGCTTAGGGATATATATTATAAACCTAGATTAAACTATCATGGCCTTATTTTATATTATATTAGATGTGTATATTATACTAGAAACTTAGTAACAGCCAGAGACTTCTCAAAAGGGCATTTTGAGTAGGACTCCTCACAGGAGTTATGACATAATTTTGTTGAATTAAGAAATACATGTGAGGACTAGCACCTTGTCGGGGTAATCAAGAAAATATTTTGGGTTTATAGTTCCGAAATACCTCTGAAGTTTTCAGTAGAACAAAGTTATTTTTGTCTCCTTCATCTTTAACCTTAATACAAATCCTTGGTTTTTAGTCTTTTTTCCCCGACTCCTTGGCTTACTGGAGTATCAACTTGATCAATAGGAGGATCAATTTGCATCTAAAGCACTTGTTTCTTCTCTGCACTTTCTTTGGATTTAAATAGCTATTTTGTTAATTATCTCAAAGATAGGTACCATTTGTCTCCATTAATGCTGCCTTTTTTTTTCCCCCCTCCTACACAACATCCCTGCTTTTTCCCTTTCTATTATGCTTGGGAAAAAAACACTCCGCGAACCATTCTGTTCACCTTCCCTACAATATACTTTTGCCATGAAACACCAAGGCCAATTTTGTCCTTTGACATGGAGTGGGAAGCTGAAAGCTATGATTGCTTGGATGTCCATTCACTGTAATGTTCTCTGTATCTGGAAACCTTCCCATTTGGCAATACAGGAGACACATGAGCTCTGTGACACCTATTCATTACCTATCTTCATCACAATTTTATGGACTAATCAGTCCATTTGTTGAAGTTCACGCCCCAGTGTGATAACACAGGGTAAAGGTTTTTGGTTGTTTGGGTTTGTTTTTTTTTAAATTAAGTGGGCTATAACCATCAGGGATGATTTATTATACCGCACCAGACACACATCAGAATACTATCTCAGCAGGGCTTCTGCTCCCACATTCAGGAAAAGCAAAAGTGTTTAACCACTCATTATCCTGGCCGAACGCATGCCTGCTCAGGCACTGGGAAAAGCACGAGAGCTGCTGAGCCAGATTCAGGCTCCTTACGCAGAGACACTGCTCACGCTGCTTTCTGAACTTTCCCCCACGTCCAATTTCATATGGGGGGAACGCAGGCTGGCACACAGAGGGCAACACAGAATTGCTGAAGGTCAGGCAGCGCAGAAAGAGGGTCCTGAGGAAATGACAGACGGATCCATGGGGTTAAAAGTACTAGGAAAGGCTGCAGTAAATTCAGGTGAATGATAAGCACTTTCTTTCACACAAAGGATTAAATTGATCTCCTGTAATGCACAAATTATACTCGGTAATTATGGGGACAGAATCGTTTGCAGCGAGGCAGGTTGTGCCTCTGCTTTCCAAAGGTTAAACACATGTGCCACCATTAGGCACATGTACAGCCAGGCTGCTGCAGAGAAGGAAATGCTTTTCTGCAAACAGATTTTGGGGTTCTACTTCTTTTTAATCATAGGAACAGCCATTGAGAGCACACAGCATTAAGTGCTGCTTCCTCTCCTTCTTTCTCAGCTCCTGTATAATAACTTCGGCTTCCGTCAGGGCGGGGGATAGATCAACATTAAATTAAAAGGTTCAACCAGAATAATTTCTCGAGTCAAATGTTATATCCATGAAAATAAAGAGTTGGCAGTGGAAGTGCTGAAATAATTATAGCAAAGTAAGCAAACCCTTTCATACTTAGAAGCATGCAAACTGATGCTTTTAAAACTGCTTCCCTCCCTCTGGGAGAATGAGGTAGCAGGGGCTCATATTAAAAAAAAAATCAGGACTTTGGAGGCTCAGCTGTCATTACTTTTGTGCAGAATCCCGAGTTTCTGTTACTTTAGTTTCATATTTACAGCCCTGCAGGATATGTAGTGACACTCAAACGCAAAATAAATATATATATATATTTTTAATCCCAAGCTGAACAGGAAAACAGCATGTATAGAAAGTAATAAGGTGTAGCTCAAGTCTAGTGTGAAAAAGAACAAATCACAGGCAAGCATTTTTTTTCAAGCTTAGTTTCTGATGTGTTTGTGTTTTCTGATGAAAGCTGACAGGTAGAACAGTTTGCTTTTTAAGAGACTGATGGAGTCCCAGGAAGACAAGTGACAGAGGCAAATGAAAACAATAGAAACATCAGCTCTACCTGCCCTATGTTAAAGAAATTTTGTCATAGGGTATGATTCTTTTGTTTCTTTGGGTCTTGTCTTTCTTTTTTTTAGCTTATGAGACAGTGATGGAGTAAAAAGGTCCCACATTCATTTTCTGACTCAAACTTTGGTTTTCTTTGGTTGCATTTCTTAATTAAGGAGGAAAATCTAATGACAGGTTTGGGGAGTGTGGTGGTACAGAGAGACTGATACTATAGACACACATGAGCATGGCTGTGAGTCTAAACTCCTGACACTAAGAAATCAGAAAAGATTTTAATATAGGCCTAACTAATAATAGGAAATGAACAAGCTGCCTTTTGTTCTGACATCCTTATAAGATGCCTCAGTAATAACTCTTCTTTAGAAAGGCTTCACTTTCATCCCACAGAGACTTTGACACAAGGGAGAAAGATGATATTCCTGAAAGCTCTGTGTGACTTACTTGAAAATAGATAGAGGAGAGAACAAAGCTTTCTCCTTTAAACTCATAGAGGAATGTTAAGTAGCTTATTACAGATACACAGAGCAGAGGGAGAAGTGTGCCTGAAAAGGGCTCTTTACCTGGCCCCAAAGGTTCAGACCCACGGCTTAAGGACTCCTTCCTCCCTCCCAAAATCACAAGAGACTGCTTTGAGATATCATGAGAATATTGTTTTAATTAAAAAAGTGGTAGGAAGAGTGAAATAGCTCCTCGAGATGCCTCTGAGCCATCCTCAGGCTTTCCTTTGCAGCATAAAAGCCACGCATACAGTTATGAAAGGTTGAAGTTCTCAACCTTTTGTGCAATAGCAACAGTTCTAAAGCGAGACTTAAAACATATACAGCCATCTGACATTATGAGGGCTGATAGTTTTGAATGTAAGCAGGGAATGTTATTTATGAGTATTCATTTGCACCATACAAATAGGTCCTCAGAACAACAGATCATTTAGACAGGTACCTTGTAAAGCAAATACAAAAATTACAAAAAGATTTACTAGTCAATCGCCTGTATCAATAACAATCCCAGTGTTTGGAGGATTATGTGGTCTGTCACCTCAGAGCTCCTACAGAAATTAAATACAACATCAAAGCAGAGAGGGAGAATTTGGAGCGAAAAGGAAAGATGGGGAAAGGAAAACAAATAACTCATAAAGAGGATGTTCAAGAAGACATAGAGCTGTCAACCAATACAAATGTGAGATAAAGAGGGCAAAGTTTGCTTTAGCCCAAGCATCAGGAGGTTTATAGCTAGTATTATTACTCTTGGCCTCAAATGGTGTGGATATAAAGCACTAGACCTATACTGAGAAGGACATGAGTCCTCAGTGTCAGAGAGTACCCAGATATAAATGCAATTAGGCTTAATAACAAATTTTGTTAATGTCTTCCTGCTATTTAATAGACTCTAATATGCTATTTTCAACACCTATTTAGTTCTTTACTTTTAAACCATTTTACATCCCTACTCAAGTCATGTAAGCTAAAGAACACCAAATATATCAAAGTACTATAAGTCCCACAAAAATTAATTCATTGTGCAGTAGATGCCCACAAAGTTTTAATACTGGTAAGAGCTGCAGCATCTGTCTCCAACATTCGGAATCTATTTTCATATTCTTACCAGTGCTACTGAATTCTCAAGCAACATGCTATGATCCTAGCTATCCTGGCTGAACCCTCCAGGGCCCCCCAGTGAATCTTGCATCATCTGCATTATCAGGCATTTATTTCCAAGACAACACCACATAAAATGACAAGGAGTCTATCTGATCCATTAAATACTTGATCAGAGAATAAACATATCAAGTTTTAAGTTCCTTTTCAGGGAATGAAAGGGTTCAGCCCTGCTCCTTTACATCTTGCATACATACAGTGCCAGGACCTCCTGTGCAAAATGCCACTGGAATCTGCACTACTGTGCCTAAACATTTTCCAAGGCAGAACGAAGTCATTGTAGCTGCTGAATTACAAGCAGCTTGTGTCCAGAGACCCAACAGTTGATATGCTAAATGGATTAATTATTCACATTGATTATATTGATCCACATGGCTTCCTTGACTTCTCTCTCCAAAACAGAAAGCAAAATATATACTCATATTGAATTTCACCTAATTTTAGAAGGATATAATTTATATGATTATCTTAATTTTCTTAGTTCCTTTCAAATAACATTCTAAAAAGAAGGGGGTTAACTTTCTTTAATGTGAAAATTTCTTTCTTTACAATGTGAATTAATCTGATGAAAGAAGTGACTTTTCAGATCTAGCACATGTTGTATATTTGCTGTCTGTATCCTAATATAGAATTGTCACTGTTAACTAGTCTCTTACCTATCTCAGGGACTAAAATCCCTCCACCACCTTCACAAATAACCTTTACAAACACGTTAAATGGCTTTTGAACCCAGGATGCCTCTCAGGTTTATATGGAACATGCCAAGTTTTGCTTTAAGACAGTTTTTAAACTATTTCTTTTACAGTGAAAGTATATCTGGAACCAAAATATTAAATTTATTTTCCTCTACAGTGTCATTTCATAATTGCCCAGGTTTCTATTTTCTGTTTGCAGCACTCATTCTCTGAGCTCCAAAGCCCTGGAGGCCACCCATGGGTTCATAGACAGCTGGGTAATCATTCCATTCAGCCAGCTCAATTTCCATGGTCCTCACCTCACCGTATATAAGGATCTGCCTCAGTGCACCGTTACTTTGCCAAAGGATCACAGCCATGCTGTCAGGTGAGCCCAGCAAACGCAACCGTGGGAAATGCACTCTTCAGTAGCAGCATGAAAATGCATTGAAAAGCCTGGCAGAGGTGAGGATTAAATGGACAGCTACACAGAGAAAAGAGCATTAAAAAAAAATCTCAGGAAGCTTGCACCACAGAGAGCCTTGCATGCTTCATCTCCGTCCCTCTTCAGCAAGGAGCTCAAACGTGTGCTGGCCCCGGCCCTTAGCTCAGAGCTGGTTGTTGTGCATGGCAGCCCCTCTAGCAGGGTTAGTCAAATGTTTTGCACAGCAGGCAGAAGGTACAGACAGCATCAGCAGCCCATTAAAAAGAAAAAAATAGGTAGAGGAAGGGCACTTCACCCCTGAAACAGATCCTGCAGCTGGACAAGTCACCTTACAGCCATACTCTGGCAGTCTGGTCAGGGAACAGGCTCAGAGAAAATCCCTACTACAAAATCAAACCAACAACTGAAACTGATGCTCAGTAAGCAGCCAACACCACTGTGTCAGTTCCATAAGCTATACTGGGGGAGAAGATTGTATGATGGAATATAAAGAAACTTAAGACAACCAATGAAGCAAACTCTAAGGAGCCTGCCCTGTAGCTTTACTTTTCTCCAGTCCTCTGCAAACTGGGCTCTCAGCCATCAATCGGAATCTACTCTCCATGGATAGATAACATTCGTCCCCAGGCTACAAATTTTGACCCTTTTTCTGCTGAGGATTTGTCCCTGATGTTATCTCAGCCCCTAAAATAATGTTAGCAATAGGTCCCTGGCATTCCCTCCATCCCTCCAGTCAAACAGACTGGTTTTTACCTAATAAAATTTGGAATTCCTCCTGAAGTACATGCATGCCAGCAGTCTCAGTCAGAGCAACTCAGAAAAAGTCAATGCTTAGAAATGAAATACAGATATAATAGAGAGCGCAAACATTTGTCCTGTCTAGCAAACCATACTATGAATTTCAAAAAAGGACAACAAATAATCTGCTCCATCTTCTGCCAGAAAGAGGCCTTTTGGCCTGCTGGAAAAAGTATGCAGCAGGGAAAGAAAACCAAAGACCAATATCCACAATTAGTCTTTAAAAAAGCAGTATTAAATTAATGAATGTATACAATAAAAGAGCTCACAGCATTGCATCCTCTTAGTCATACCTGGAAAGCAGGAAAACTGCCACAGGAGACACTTTCTATTTTCCTTTCACACTGAGGACTAGCCACAGGATGACAAGGGTATCTCAAAGATTTGTACAAAGGCAGAAAATCCTCTGTTTTACTGCCAGAATTGGGAAAGAAAAAAATAATCTCATTTTTGCAGAATCTGTTGAAGTCATGCTCTTGATAACATTGCTGTAGGTACATGTAGTCATGTAGGCAGTGCCATTTTTCAGGCTGTCAAGCATGCAGGCTATGACCTGCAAAACTGCAGGTTTTTTCCTCTAAGTAGACATCACAGATCTTTTTCCAGCAGAAGACATCCTCATCATGCTAGAATTAAATATGTAACATCAAAATGTACACTGCATATACTATGCCTGCAGTAACTGGCACAACACAACAATGGTCTTTCACTCTCAATCTACTATGCCTAGTTCCAATGTCCTATTCCGCGTTCAGAAATCATTGATGAAATGCCTCACCATTTCCTGTGGCCTTTGTGAGCATCCTACTCACAACCACATATTGACCAGTTGAGGTTGGTGAGAATGATCAGAAGCACAGTATGTTCAGAAAACATAAAACATCTAACAGTGTCTTTAGTAGGCCATGAGCCTACTACACTGAAAGACAGGGAAGGATTCCCTCAGAGTTATGGACAAATCTGTATCCACAGAAATAAAAACCACAGCAGGGACAGAGTGCCCCACGCAAACTCTTTGCAAGCATGAAGCCACAGGTACAGACCCAGGGAGACTGCAATATAGACAGTCTCTTTTCTTTTAGAGCAGTTTGTACAGACGATGGAAACAGTAGTTGGAATGGCACAGAGTGGAGAAAAACACAGCTTTTAAACATATTTTTATGCATTGTGATGATAATACACTCAATTTATGTGCCTTTCCATTACCTGAAAAAAACCAGCTGTTTTTATTTTTCTAAAGCTCATAAAACCTCTCATTTCTCTCTGGATATAGTGCAATGACAAACAGCTATTTTAGCTGCTAGTTCTACAAGACTGGTGCTCAGAAGGTATTAAGAAAATGCATGTTTTCCACAAAGTGTCCAATGCCTTCTGGATTTTTTCCACTCCTTCCTTCTGCTTTCACTTTCATTGTTCATGCTTGATGTCACTTTAAAGATGTCAGTGGTGAAGTTTGGGACAGACTGTATCAGCAGAAGTCATTCTAGCCATGATTACCCTGCTTGACTGGGGAGAAAATAATTTATGTCCAGAACAACATAAGGAAAGCCATCATTGTTGTGTACAGGCTTTTGGCCACAGCAGGTATCTTCCTTTATTTTTTACTTCCATTTACCTTTTCTGTCCTGAATCACTCCTTAGCCTTCTCTCAAACATGATTTTAACTGAAGGACTGAAGTTATAATGATGTCACTATACCGGCTTTAAGACATCATCAGTACTTGGTTATTTGCCAAGTGACAGGTGATAGGACAAGGGGAAATGGCCTTAAGCTGCGCCGGGCCAGGTTCCGATTAGATGTTAGGAAAAAATTCTTCACTGAAAGGGTTGTCAGGATGTGAAACAAGAAGCCCAGGAAGGTGGTTGAGTCACCATCCCTGGTCATATTTAAAAGACAGGTAAATGAGTTACTTAGAGATATGGCTTAGTAGAGGACAAGTATGGTTGGCCTCAATGACCTTAAAGGTCTTTTCCAGCCTAATGATTCTGTGATTTCTGACAACAGTGCGACCACCATGATGACCAGGAGCCTGTCAAAACCCAGTGACTTCCTGCCCTCCATCAAACCCATTATTTTTATATTCATTTGATTTTAATTCTGATTTTGATTTGGAAACCTGTTCTGTAACCAGACTGACCTAAGTGTTTGCAGATCAAAGCTGCTTGTTTATTGAAAATAGACCAAATTTTATGTTCATATTAATCTCGTTGTAGCAATGGGTGGAATTCCCCAACCAGCACTGAATCCACTATTAGTTGTGCCTCCAAGAAGTTAGCAGCCAAGCCTGGGAACTCTGAGATTTAAAAGGTTGATAATAGTATCCATATTTTAATGCTTCTTTCTTCTCTGCCTGGCAGTGAGCAGAGGTCAAGGGAAATCTTCTCTGTGCAGTAAATACCAACTTCCCACATGAGGAAAGAAATGATCGATATCTCCTCCCATGTCAGATGATCCCCATTCAACCGGAACATTATCTTTGGAGCATCTTTCTGATATTTTTCCTCTCTCACTATATAATAACTGAAAACACAAAATGAGGAAAAAATGCACTGAAAATTGCCAAAGTAGGATCCTTCTTTGACATCAATCACTGCTTACCGGGAGGAAATATTGTTGTTGCTTGGATCTAATCTATTATGAATCGAAATTGTTACTTTGAACACTTGATCTGCAAAATGAATGCCGTAGACAGAGCTAGCAGATGCTAGCTACATAATCTCTGCTCTACTTTCAAGTACACAGGTGACTGTTGATCACCATCAAGATAAATCAGAGCAAGACCAGGCTGCTCAAAAGAAAAATGTCTTAGAAGTTGACATTTTACTCGGAGTAAGGCTAATTCTGTGACTGAACCCTCTGGAACAGCACACTGGAACCTCTTCTGCCTGTCAGCTCTGCTATTTGCAATTTTTATGCTTTAACATCTTGGTACTGTGTTTCGACACATCTTTCCATGCAAAATAAACTCTGCTTCTAGTTAGCAGGAATGAAGTATAGGGTGAAAGTGCATTGTATATTTTTTTTGATACAACATCAAACAGGGAGCACATAATCTGCAAAATGTCAATGTGGCAACTGTGTGAAAGAGCATAATGTTGTTGCAACATACAGGGGGTCAGTAAGGTGATTGACCTGCTTCTAGAGGAGGTCTCAATCCAGCAGCTAACATGCTACAAAATAAACATGGAGTCCATTTCTCAAAATGTCACTAAGCATGAAATTTTTGCTAAGCAGCTTTATTTTTAGTTGCGTTTCTAGAGGTCCTTGCTTTGTTTATATTCTTTGTTCTCTGCTATTTAACATCATTATCAGTCTCCTGGAAGGCAGAGACGTGGATCTGATGGTATTCTGGAGGCACGAACATTTCATTTCAACTTTGAGTTCGTTTCAACAAGGCCAAATGTAAAGTCAGACATGGTAACAGCAAAAATCATCCATGCTACTACAGCCTGCTCCGACAGATAGTGACTCTAAAAGATTAAAGAGTTACAGCAGCTAATAGGCTGCATGTGAGCTTTTAATATGATGCTCTGTCCAATAGAATAGCACAACCCTTTAGATGTAAAAAGTAGGTGAATACCAAATAAGAGCACACCTACCTAACACTAGTTTGATTGCTGTCATGTCTAGTCTTATATCCTCAAATCATGGAAAATGTTGAAAAGGAGCTACCAAAGGAGCAGAGAATGACTGGAGGATGAAAAATACTTCCAGACCAAAAGCCTCCAAGTGCTAAGCGTATTTATCTCAAAGAGAAGCAAAGAGGTAAGTTGATCACAACCTGTACGTGGATACACAGAGAATAGACCTCAGTCCCCCAGATGTAGGTTAACACGCTCCAATAGCTACAAGTTGAAACCAGACAATTTCAGCTTCGAAAGCAGGGAACTTCTAAAAGTTATTAATGATTAGGTTTTCTGAGAATTGTAGAAGGGCTTTTATTCAATATGAGGGTTGGGTTTTTTTTTTTTTTAAATGGTGTTCTCTACTTCAAATGCAGCTATCTAGGTTCCAGCCAGAATGAATACTGCCAAGTCCTACAGCTTCATTATGAAAAAAGGTTAGATTAGATAATCACAGTGGTTTTAGGAAGCCTTTTAAACATATTAAAACTACCATGAGGAGTTTGAGATTATTTATGACAGGATAGCATAGACAACGTGGAATAGTATGAACAGAAACTTTTTCTTCAAGAAATAGAAATGGCTGAGTGAACTACAGAAATAGCTTTTGTCAGAATTAATACTTAGAACAGATACAGGGCAGATAACTATCTTAATAAGAATAATCTCCTTTCAGGAATATTTCAGAGATATACCCTTAATGATGTGGGTTATCTACTAGACTCCCACAATGATGTTCAACATCTTAACACA
>VZTU01010347.1:0-25150 GCA_013400835.1 Zapornia atra
AAAAATAAAAAACCCACAAAAAATGTTGCTACCACTTTCCAACAGTGTATTACATAATATTATTAACATCTGACACATGCTTTTAATTAACTTATTTTCTCCTCAGTGCTGGGAGCCTAGTTTAGAAACAGGTTTTTCCTCTCTTTAGATTCTAATACATAAGAATAAAATTAATTGCTTATTCCTCAGAAAAAGTGGTCTCAAAGCCCATATCTGGAGACAAATATGATAAGACTTCCATTGTTGTTACTTCCTAAGAAAACTCAGTCAAGAACAGTGTTCTCAAAAATTCTGTCTCATCCAGCTATGCTTTACCCGTATTACAGAACAATGCTGCTCAACCAGTGACTCAGGAGACATTATAAACTGATCCAAAAAGTAATCAAAAAAACTTCTGGTTTTAACCAAGGATTTAAAAAAATGACATGCATATTCCCATTCATGACACACAAAGAACAAGAAACAAGGAAATAAAAAAGATATAAAGGAACTTCAATAACTTTTTTTTTTAATTTTGTGTTTGTTGGTTGAAAATTAAAGTAAATACTGCAACTAATGCTCTGCCCATCTGTTGTTTTCAAAAACATTTGCATGGCTCTGATTCGTTTGAGAAGAGCAGGTTATATACTTTGATTTAAAATATTTTTGATACAGGTTCTTGACCTAGGATTGAACATCACAAATGCCTCCAGGGGTTCTCTACAAGAGAAAAGGACTGCACTTTTGAATTAGGTTTCAGATTTTGGCAAAGTCTAGTAGAAAACAGTGACAGTTTTAATTTGCACTTGGCCTGTCTTGTGTCATTTAGGAATCATGTTAAAGCACTGTATACTATTTACTGATTTTTAAGAGTTAAAATCTCTGTACTATTCTGTTATAAACTAGCCAAAAGAGAGTATCACCTAATCAGATCATTTGCTAGCCATATGTGCTTAATGAAAAGAACAAGGGGAAGGCCAGGGTTTTTTTTGTGGAAATACACAAAAGAGAAGCTAACTACTACAGCGTTTTCTCAGTTAGATTTGTTCTGCAGATACATTTTCCTAATCTGAATTGACACATATATGGATCGCAAAAATTAAAACTGATGTTTTCAGATATGTCTGGTGCCTAATTAAGTACCCTCAATTCACAATTTACCTGATTCAGCATCCATAACATTTATCAAAGAAAACGTCCCAGTAAACTTCTTTGTTTGGCCTATTGTTTTACAGACTTCTATACTAATTCTTGGTAGAGATGCTTCCCTGAACCCAACAGGATGAAAATTAGCCTTGAGAAAGGCATATTGTAAGGAACAGAACATTGGCTCTTGCCATGAATAGCGTGGCAGTAGGGTTGTTTAGAAGTTGAGACGTTACTATCAGGGCTTAGACTGAAAGGAAAGAAAGGGACAAATGGGTTTGACCAGTGCAGCAGAGGAGCTGATTACAAGGAGCCCTTACTAGGTTCTTCTAGTGGTGAGAATTGCCTGTCAGGGCACTGAACACGTTCCATATTCATTCAGTTATGCCCACTAGGCTACTGGTTGGTGCTGCTTTATGCAAGAGCTTTCATTGTCCTTTGCAAGCCCAGATCTCTCCTAGGTCCATGAAAACTGTGCCAATCGGGGCACACAAATCCCTGTCCTGAACAAAATTAACCCAGTTCCACAATTCTTGCTCTTTGATGTACTCCCATTGACTTTGTTACAGCATTTAGACCTTGACTTTTCCATCGTACACAGGCAAGGAAAACAGTAGGGATTCGGTTGAGATGAAAGGGGAAAAATCCTGTGAGATAGTGACACGAAGACTTCTGACCAGTGTGGGAATTATTAATAAGCAAGAAGCTAGATCCCTGACTTCTATGTCTTTGAAAGATATACACACACATATGCTGACAAAAGCCTTACTCTATAATCTTAACTCCGTTTTCAGCCTATAACAATCTGTATTCTTTGACGAAATATTTTACTTTTTGGAACACCTATGTATGGAGACGCAGATGCGACAAAATATTACATTCTGAATGGATACATTCAGCAAGAAAGTCAGCAGTGACAATGCTCTCAGCAAGAAGGCAACACGGCAATTACACTCTGAAGGCATCCATCATCCTGACACCTAGGCTTTTGCTTAGTTACTTGTATAATATCTTTACGGGACAGTTTAGAAATATCCTGTTTCATCTAAAGTAATATTTTCTCAGAGCAAGCCTGTGTTACTATTATATGAAAAATATAATAAATGGATGGCATTAGAAGCACTGCTTCACATACCACATACAAAGTTACTTGTGGTGTAGCTTCATTACATCTCACAGTTTGTATTAATTCAGGTGACAGGCACTCCGGTCTAACCATCTTAAGATATTTAAGTCTAGAGTGACGAGACACGTACCCTGAAGCTGTACCCAAATGGCTGTATTTTGATTTGTACTGACCAGTAAGCAGAATTTCTGTTCAGCAACAACCCACAGTTTCGTGTTAAAAGCCAAACCCATGCCATTCTAATAGAAAGAAGAGCTCCAAAGGCTTGCTTCAGAAACACCAAGGCATTGCCTGAACCTGGAGGCAAACACGCAAATAGCACCGTAAGCCAGGGAAGTAACATCTTTAAAACAGTTTCAAACCCCTCTGATCTGAAATACACACGAAGTTTCAAGGATACAGGCATGACAGGGTAGTCCAAACCATTTTACCTGACCTATCCCTAATAGAAAACTGAGACTCAGAGATCAGTACTTTCTGAAGATGCAGTTAAAATTCCCTATAAACTTAACTGAATTCTGAGTTTCAGAACTGAGTAAGAAATCTGTTTGACCTTATGTCTTTCCCCAATAATATACTTACAAGCTGGTTTAGCTTGCAAACATGAGTGCACAGTTTATGAGTAGGAAAAAAACACAAAGGTTTTAGAAAGAAGGCAGGGTGTTCAGTGTTTTTAGTTGTGTAAGACCAAATTGGAATTAAGCCTTGGACTTTGATGAAAGTATTTACACAAATCCTGTTAAAAGCAGAATTTGATACTCCATTACTTTTAAGACTATTCCCAGAAGCAGATGGATGGGTATCTGTATTAAGACACAACCCATATACACAATTTTTCTAAGAGTAAGGGAAAACAGTAATATCTCAAGTAGTGAGCACTTTAAATTAGATACGTTAAAATTAATTCAAATACTTTAAAAATGTAAATATCAGTAAATACTTATGAAGTGCTCTACCCATCTAGGGCAAACTATTTGAGTCAGGTGATCAGTACCATTCTTTCAACAGCACTATTCATACAAGTCACTGCTTTAGAGTCAAGAGCCCCAAAGGGATTCCATAACCAGAGCTTTATTGGAGGTCATGATTAGCTTCTCCAGGGCTGGGGAAAAAAAAATCTTTTATTTTTACTTGTACAAAAGGCAAAACAATTGTCAGTATTGATGACAACAGAGTCCCTGCAAGCAGCTATGGTTTAATACCTTCAGAGTATTGTGATCATTTTTATGGATCCATGTTTGGGATTCTCATGCTGTAGCTGTGCAAAGACTCCAGACCCTGGAGAACAGTTCTCATTCCAGACTAGAGCCAGGGTGAGACCTGCACTTGGCCCTGCTGAATGCCTAAACCAGAGGTAGGACCATCCCAGAACTCAATCCTTAAGCTCTATTTTCAATTATGTTATGGGTTAAGAGATTCACCAGGCAATCATCCCCGAGATAATGTGCTTCTTGCACTTCTCTTCCTTACCATATGGTAATGGAAGTCACCAGGTCTGTGGTTTGTCTTACTGCTTTAAACATGCCCTATATGCTTTTCTCCTTCCATTTTGCACTCTCTTCACTAGATTGCAACCAGTTTTCAGTCACAAATCCCACAACTCTACCAGGAGAGGGGACATCCCACCAATGCACTCATTTAACACCTTCGACTCATCCCGGAAACAAAAATTGTTGGCTACTGCATGTAGGAAAACCAGAAACTTTGTAGTTTTCCACTGCATCTCACAACACCTATGCAATGAATTGCAAGGGAAAGCTGGGAGTGGTTTGTAAAATCTGCAGCAGCAAAGATGCCACTGCTGGAGCTCATCGTGCTCCTGGCATGAGGACCCCCATATACAGCCTACAGTCCTGATCCCCCAGCTGGACCTACAACAGCCAAAGTATCTCCTCTGCAGTGACAATCTCACCACAGCAGCTGCCATGTGACTTTATGTAACTCCAGGAGGACATGTCTATCAGCGCATTCCTCTGAATGGGAATAGCTTTTGTAAAAAAGGGTGGAAAACCATGTCTTGGATTGTACATCTGCCCATCAACAATAAGCTTTGTAGTCAGTGTCACAGAGCACTGGAGAGCAATACAGCAACTGGTGGGGATGAAGGGAGAGAAAGCAGATGACATTTACTTTATGTTTTCTCTAAAAATCAGTCATAAACCCAGGGCTATTAAACTCCTCAGAGAAATACATAGCTTTATGAAGTATCAGTAACAGTTGAGTCTTTAAGGCAGGAAGGATATGAACTGACCTCCTGGGTAATATTACTGGCATTACTTTCTAGAGGTCCAGTGAATCTCAGGGAAACCTCTAAAGCTCCTTAATTTTCTTCCAGTCTTACACTGTCCCTTTAAATTTCATAAAGTGACCAGCTACTACCATGCAGAGCTTGAAGGAGGATGCTCAGGAGACTACCATCTCCCAACTAAATGGGAAATAAATATTGTGGGACATCAGGAGGCGCTTCCAAAGAAACAATAACTGGTCTAAAAGTAATGTGTGCTAACAACATTCATTTCCAATGTCAGTGCAATTATTTGTCTCGAAATTTAAGAAGTTTGGTTAATGAACGGTCATTAGGATAGATAAAATACAAGAGCAGATGTTAAATGATCTCTGATATATTCAAAGATCCCACTGCTTTCTATGTAAGAAACAAAGCTACGCTCTCCACTTTAAAGCCTGTCACCATGGAGTTTACTTTGACCAATTCAGCAAAAGGACTTTAGAAAAAACAATAACAATTAATGATGGGGAGCTGCCATATGACTGGAAGCAAAGCCTGAAAGCCCACGCTTGCTAAGTGTTAATCAAAGTCGGCTAGAGCACGCTCTGAAACAGAGCTGCCATCTGCCATACTTAAGGACAAGGGCAAGAAAGCAGAAGCTAGTTGGCTTTTTTTTTTTCCAAAAGATTTCCCACCACACCCACAGGTAGAAGCAACACGTGATGAAGTGCTGACCCAACATGGCCAAAGACCTGGCGCAGTGATGAACAGCACATCACCTGCAGAACAACAGGACGCGACCTTCGGGCTTTGCTTCCCATCGAGCTCTTTGAGGAAGCTACATGGCAAAAGACATACATCAAGGGAGTACAGTGTCTGCACAGCACTTCAGGGAATTACTGATTCCCTGAGTCCAGCACCATAATATTGATTTCTCATGACTGTTTTAATTCTGCCTCTTGTCTTCTTTCTACTGAACTCTGAAAAATCATGAACATGTTTAACTGCAACCACTCCAAAGACCTTTGTGAGAGGTTGAAAGTCAATGAGAAAGGTGTTGAAAACATCAGACATAAAAAAAATCTGCTGCAAAACTAGCAGATGGTTTGAGACAGTGAACATCATTTCACAGAAGATGCAGGATCAGATGGGAGTATAATTTAAAAATCTTTGTGACAATTGCACTAATATTACAAAAATATGAAAAATAATGAAGATAATCCTGCTCAGCAACACCTTTGAGACAGAGAAATGACTAGACACAGGAAGACACTTGTTATTTGCCTTCTGTGTTCACCTCTTCCTATTTGCATTGCTCTAGGTCATAGGATTGATGCTGATCACTGAAAAATACCAGAGTATGAGAATGGCTGAACTACCACAGTCTTTTGGAAGATGGTAGGTATCTTACACATAGCAGCACTTGAGCCAGTCTGGTTTTTAAATCTCGTGTGTTTAGAAAAGAGTTACAGACTTTGACATATTTCTCTACTTAGGATCCTGGTAGGATACAGATAAAATGGGACCTTTCTGTCCCATCAGCGGGCTGTGAAATGTATGGATGTTTCCAGAACTGGCAGAATCCCATAAAATTGCACTGGGGTGCTGTTACATGCAAAAACAAGTAAGGACCATGTAACTGCAAGAGGGTATTTGAAAAAATGAAGCTATTTGATGATCTGGTTCTGTCAGAGGGAAACAGGACTGAATTCTACCTTCACTTAAATGTCAGCCTGCTAAATCAATGGATACAAAGATAAAACTGAAGCATAACACATCTAACTATGTGCACTCGTTACTGCATACTCATTTTTATATCTGAACATAGATAAAGGGCTATGTTGCCAAAAGCCTGACTGTCTTTTTGACTTTGGTGGTGTTCTAATGAAAGACATTAACCCTGCTTGGACACCTCGCATCACTTATCTGTGCCACATTGTAAGTACACTCCTTATTTGCCTGAAAAGAACACAAGATGCTTAAAGACTCAATGTAGCAGTCACCCTAGATTTAAGTGTTTAGGTAGGTTGAATGGTTTTAAATATTTTGTTGCCTAGTTTCTGAGCATACATCAAACTTTGGGATTAAAAAAAAAGGACACAGATCATTCACCCAAGAAGAACACCAGATGCTTAAAGACCCAATGTAGCAGGTACCTCAGATTTAAATATTTATGTATGGCAAAGATCTCTGATGACTTGTCAGGCAGTATGAGGAGAGGAGCATCCGGTGACAAGGTATATTACTAGCCCTGTAGCAGCTGAACAGTTCAGAGGAGAGCTCAGAAGGATGTATAGAACAAACACAGAAAATAACATCTGCACCCAGCACTCTGGTATGCTATCTTCCTTTAATCTAGATGTGCTTCGCTAAAAAAA
The DNA here is from genome assembly GCA_013400835.1 of Zapornia atra. Lineage (NCBI taxonomy): Eukaryota > Metazoa > Chordata > Aves > Gruiformes > Rallidae > Zapornia > Zapornia atra. Next base: position 6,857 of record VZTU01010347.1, read on the forward strand.
CCCTGCAAGACAGCAAGCCTCAGGCTGCTGCTGCAAAAACATGGATCTTTTGGCTGGACGTTCAGTCCCAGCTGATGAAGTGCTACACCACATACAGCCCGTGCTCTTCCTTTCCTCATGGGGGTATCAGAAAGGACATGGTAAGGGAACTTGAGAAACTGGGGGAGTCAAGTAGGGGTACAGAACAGATATTAACAGTTAAATGTTCGCTTAACTGTTCTAAATAGATCACTTTCTGAGGCCTAGGGTCATGGTGCAAAGCAGGGTCAAAGCAAGACAGCTACCTGAATCAGCAGCTTTTTCTTCTTTCTATGTATGTAGACATAGTCTCTTCCAGGTGCAACTTTCTGTGTGAGCAACAAGCTCTGCTATTCTGCTTGCAGAACTTGTCAGCAGTTTTCAATCAAATGGAAAAATAGCATCAATTAAAACATTCACGCAAGAAAATTTATTTAAGAATCTCCAGGGATAGGGAGCAGTGGGGAATGAGGAAAAGGATGCACTACACATCAGCATTCTCACCCTTCTTAGGTATTTGTATTTCAGTACTTTTAAATTAATTTAAAATTAAAAATTCCCAGTCATATCAGGGGAGTTTCTGCTATGTATTGTGGCTAGGAAATTAAAATGCATAAAGACAACAAGACCCACTCAAGTATATGTCGCTTAGTACAGAAAGGGTATTTGAAGCTGCTTTTATCACTTGTTTGTTTTATTATTTATGATGCCATCTGCAGCCAGTCAGTTCACCTATGTCTGGTCACAGCTGAAAGCCCTTTTTCATTGTCGTTGTTTCTGCTGTTTCTGACATGGAATCTGCCTCATAAAGACATGATATGAAATGCACTACTCACTCACAGCTGCCCCCTCATTTTCCCCCAGTAGCTGTACAATTGTTTGATGTTAATGTGACCAAGGTCTGTGGGATGCTGCTTATTAGTATCCTTATAAAAAACTTTTCATGTGCAGGCAATTCAAATTGATGGGTTGACAACCAAAACTAGGATACTTATGCTCATCTTGTTCAGTTCTTGCAATTTTTCTGGGCCTTTTTTCACTTAAATATCTTTCAGCAGCAGGAAGTCCCGCTGAATAAAATATCTAAGTAACATATAGTAGAGGTTTAAGGTTGTTTAAGTTTTTTTTTTGCTGACAGGCTTCTTGAACACTCCAGCAAGTAGCACTATTTTTCCCTAATACCTTAAAGTTGAAATTTCAGGCTGGACATGGACAAATTAACTGTGCTACTGTCTAAAACATTACTCTGTCCTAAGGAAAATTACACTGGGCAAGTGATATGAACACATGATGACATTTCTCCCGAAGTCTTCTAGATGCATTTACAAAATCTAAGGCTGAAGAACCTTACGTCAGATCTAATGTAGAAAGTTCAGGATTAAAAATGCTATTTACCATTTCTCAGATGTTCTGTAGATAAACTGCATTCAGACAGAATTGTCTTTGCTAGTGCTATCTCCTAACTGAAGTTACCGTGTCAATACATATGATCATCATTTTACATTTAAACTCTTAATTGCAAGCAATGAAGCAGGACCGTCTGCTTGGATTACTAGACAAGAAACTTCAGACATCTATTTGCAATAAAGTATGAGCAGAAGAAGCTTGTCTTTCCAAAATATGTTCAGACATCTTGTTCTGTGTCAGTGCTGGTAAAATAAGACATAAGAGCGGAGAAATTACACAACCTATCACCTGTGTTCTCCAGATAAAGTATAAATGTTGCTTTTCAAGTCTACTCCAGAATAAATGATCTTCTATGAATTCCATGGGAAATTTTTCCACAGTATTCACTTTTGAAGCCCTTGAGTTCCTTCCTGTTAGAGTTCCTTCCCCTCACAATCATATACAACTATTTTTTAAAATTTGAAGTCACGTTCTGTCAAATGTGCACCAAGAGACAGCTGAGAACAAAATTTGTGAATGTTTTATCTTGCTGTATTCCTTTTTAAGGGATCTGGCCCTTACTTTAGAAACTGCCTTCAGTTAGCATCTTGGGGAAATAAGATCCTGCACATCATAAACAAAACTGGAATAATCTGGTTCTATGCTTGCATCCATATATCTTCCTTTTCTTTACAATCCAAATATTGATATAAGCCTATCATGGGCAGGCATTGAGCACTTGGCAACACTAAAACACTTGGGTCTTTCTTGCTAAGCCAAGCCTCGTGCACTCCGGAGAAAAGCGGACTTAGGCTTTGTCGCACAATCATCTTATTTTGAGCCTGACAGAAATTCAAGGTAGAGGTTAGAAAATGAATGATAATATGATCCCAAACAGTACAGTCAGCACATTTAGCATTTGCCTATTATCATTTCCGTATCGCCTTCCACAGATATGAAAGATCCATATCCTCTTTCAGAGCTTGCGGATGAGAATGTCACACTTTGCAAATGCCTCTGCTGGAACGAATGGGAGGCAAAAAAGTGAACAACAAACCTCCAGCAGCTGAAGACTTAACATACTGGGGGAATGAACAACTGCAACACAGTGTTTTGGTCTGGTATATACTGAAGTATACACGAATATATGCATTTTATACTTCAGCCTGTTTTTTCACCAGTGGTGTTGCAACTCTCTTATTAGAATATCTATTCTGCAGTCAAACATTGCAAAATACTTTTGTGCTGAATACATTTCGCTAGTCCTCTTTTTCACCTACCAGCTGATGTTGTAAAACACACTAGTTTTCAAAAATACTTGGCCTTGTTATCTTCTAGCTCTTTTCTTTAAAAACAAACACCTCTCCTCTACAATTTTTACCTACACCTGCAGCTTCCTGCAGGTGATAACTTTTCTTCATCACCAGGCAAACGAATTTAGGCATTAATCCCAAAGGAAGGACCATAAAATTGGTTTCAACCTGCCTTTAAATTTCCTTGCGATTTACCTCAGCTAAATCCATGAACCAATCTCCAGCTTTGCAGCTTTGCTTCCTGAACTCATGTATTAATGATATGTCAAAATCTAAAGCTCCCTGAAGAAAAGAGGTTGCCATGGGATACTGAGCGCTTAGGAGCAAAGTGTAGAAAGACGTATCCTACTAAGAAAGGCTCCAAAGACTTTGCTGTGTCAGCCAGTATTGCTTTTTATCTCTTTAGATGTAACAAAATCACTGCTCTGGGAGTCACTGGGCATCTGTCAGCCCTGATTGCTCCATCATACTGGCCATTTCAACAGGACGATAGGAATCCATTAGAGGAAAGGAAACTCCTCTGGTTCTGCAAAAGTGCCGTCTTTGCTACCTGGTATTGGGGCTGCTCTCCTGCAATGTATATAGACAAATAATTTTTCTTCAGTGGTACATGTCTGTAATTATCCTCTGTTCCTCCTAGCTTTTTAAACTTCTCCAAACCCATATGCAAAGAAACCATGTGCTTCAGAGATTAGTGATGCTTATGAGGGAAGAAAGAAGAATAAAGCATGAAGGTTTTAAGTGATGTTAGCTAGCTGGATGGACATAATTTCCTCAGAGATAAAGGTGACTTCCGAAAAAGCCGGGAGGAAAAGAAGAGGTGAACTCTAGAAGATGTGACTGCTGAAGGATGATTTCTGAGAGAGTACAGCTTCTGCCAGAAGGGTGTGCTTGGTTAGAAAAATAGCAGTCTGAATTGCCTGAAGGACTAACAAGAGAGAAGACATTTGTGACAAGTTCCCTGTGTGCATCAAAGAGCTCGGTCACTGATGTACTCGGGACCATTTATATATTCCCACAGTGAAGCAGTCACACTAAAGTCTTTAAAATTTCACTTTTTCTGAACACAAGTTGCTGCCACAGAGCTATAGCACATGCACAGAAGTGGCTTCTGACACAAGCTTTAGCAACAGACAAGTTTATGGAAATCCAGTTTTGCCTGTAAATGATTCACAAAAGGAGAATAAAGGCTAAATTTTCCATCTCTTTTAGCAAACTTACTCTTTGTGTGGGTAGCTGCAAAGATTTGATTGCAAAAGTTGTGTCTAGTAATTTAATTGCTTCAGAAAGCTGCCTAAGTACACAATCTTCAACTGGTAAAACCAATTACACTTTTACTTATTTCTAATAAATATATTTGAAAGAAAACATATCAACAGATCAGCAATGATGTTCAGTTGAAATGTTACTAATGGTTTCCATGCACAGCTATCTAGATACAGTGTCCACAGCTAACATACAGGCTCTGGTCTTCCTCTTTTGTGCTCATTAACACCGATAGAAGTGATTCAGAGGGGACAGTGTGCTCTCCAAGAGGGGTCTGCTTCACCAGTCAGTGACAGGTGGAGGTAAGGGAAGTTCCTCTCTCATAATGGTTCCCAGTTGAAGACCATGCTGGATTCTGTCAGCAGGACCTATCTTGTATCATGAGCATCCAATGTTAAAAAGAAAACGAGAAACCTGATACACATTTTGGTTATACAGGACAGGTAACATTTTCTGGCAGAACAAGGAACATGGTATTATTTACATCCAACATGAGACAGGATAAAGATCACATTGACTATACCAATGAGATGACATCTAAAATATTGTGTTCCTGTTTCTGAAAGCCTGTATCACGAAAATTACAGAGAATTTAGAGAAAAGAAGAACAAATTATTAAAGAACAGATCATTGCGATCTATGGGTAGAGATCAAAATATTAATGTCTCATTAAATTAAGGCTATGGTGAAAAAGTGCCTTAAAGTCAGCTTGAAGTATTTCAGTATCATATGAGATGAAATGGGAGTGAAATTCCTTTCACTTAGTTGACAAAAATTAGTAATAATTGAATGATTATAATGAAACATCTCCCAACAGTGCATTTTACTGAACTGCACAGGTTTTCTTCAGAGAATATTGAGGCTCACAGCTCTTAATGTAAAAGCCCATGCTAACTCACAAAGTTACACACTTCTGTGAAAGAACAGTCTAAGAGAATTCAGAAACAATAAATGTCTCGAGTTCAGAACCACAAATGTGATCCTATAAAAATACGAGCTAAAAATTGCAGTTCTTGGTTTTACTTGTACTTTTTCTCCTCCTGGAAAGCTTTAAATATTTTTTTTTGAAAAAACCAAGACAGAATACAACAATAATACAAAATTGCCTTTGGTAAAACATTTTTTCTTGAAAAATATTTTTAGTTCAACAGTATTTTAAGAATAAGAAATCTTCAAATTGCAGAATCTTTCAAACCAGAATTTTTTGTTTTGAAAGCACTGTATTTCCTCAAAGAACATGAAATCCTCATTAATTTTTACCATGTTATTATTAATCTGCTAATTGACTTTTTAATTTAAAAAAATAAAGAAAAGCATCAAAACAAATCGGAGATAAAAATATTGAAACAAGCAAAGAAATTATCCAAGCTGCCAACCAGTTCCCAGCTCCCATTGCTTGCTTTCAAAAACTTCCTCTTCCCCGGTGTGAGTGGAAGCACAAGGACACAGGGGACTCATATTGGACTGATAGCCTGGATAATCTGGACAGCCAACCATAGCACCAATTCCCACCCACAGACCTGGACAAGACCCACACAACATACAGAGCATTTAGGTAGAAAACAGAATGGGGTCATTAAGGAAGAATAAACTGCACCTGTATGGTTTTGAACTTTGCTTTCTGATGCAAGGTATTACTTTCAGGTATAAGTCAGAGCTCTCAGGAGTGGGGCTTTGGAAAGTTCCCATTTTTAGTCAGTGGCAAGCAAGACTTCCACTGACCTCTGTGAAATCCTGTGAGTCCTGAAAAAAAAACATGTCAGCAGTCTGAGGAGCTGAACACTTAACTTGTTACAAGGCACAGGACCATGGTCAGTTACTCAGAGTGGTAAAATGGCATCTGTAAACCTACAGTTCACTGAGAGCAGCATATGTTTGGGCCACGTGATGTTCGCCAGCTAACACAGATGACTAGTTTTTCTAGGCTCCTTCCATAGTTAAGTGTTTTGCTACTTCCCATTGCTATTAATTTAGCAAAATTAAGTCTAAAATTCAACATATTTAGACACAGTCCTGGTCTCTGCTTCTTCCAGTTAAAAAGCCTGCTGGGGTGGGATTTAATCCCCCTAACCACAGACAGACATTGTGTTGGAGCATACCTCTGAAACATACTCCAGCTCCATTGCAGAGCGTAAAGAGCAAAGAGCAATACAGAAGAGAATCATCTAGATTACCATTTATTTACCCAGATGCAGACACCTTAAATTACAAGCAGCCCTTTCAATTAGAGGCTGACCCTTGGAAATACAAAACCCACTTCAAGACAGCACTGAGAGAGAGACCATTGTTTATTTTAATGTAACTTGTGTTACACACAGAAAGACAGAGCAGCCATAGGTTTAATTCCTGGCTATGCAGCTGTAGTCAGTTTGCTGGTGTACAACATGTTCAGGATTGACAGCCCATGGATATGGGGGGATGGTTATAATTTTTTAAATAAATAACCCAGGATGTCCATTGCATCTCTTAAAACCCAACTTTAAACAATTGTTGAACCTCATCAAGGTTAGCTTTGTACCTCACCTCAAGGGTGATCTCAAATTGTCTTTGACAAAACTAAAGTACCTTACTCTTGCTCCCACTGTCATAGTAAAGCAACACCATTGACATCTAAATTTATTTAATGCAGTGTAAACATACTCTATTTTCATCGAAGACATGGCCCTGAGGCTGCTCATTTGCCTTTCTCTGTGTGTTATTGCATGGATGTCTTTTGAACTTCCTGAAGTCAGCAGGATCCCCTGGGTATTATCATGTTTATCTTAGAAATAACCTATTGTTCTGGAGAGTAAGACCATTTCTGAGGATATTTTGAAACTCCTCTTTCAAACTGTTTATTGTTCTAACCTTCAATTTTCGGGACATCAGAGGAAAAGTGATTAAAGACCCAGTTCCCCCAGCAGAGACACTATTTTTATGCATTTTTGATGCCCTATTTGGCTATTTATTGCCCTTATTGTTCCTTTTGATGGTTGCTAGGGAGAAGGAGATTGAAACTCAATGTGCAGCACAGCTCATTCTAGGGTATATTTTTTCTGGTATTTAAAATAATATATGCTAGATAATAGATAAAAATTACTGCGTTGAGCTTAAAAGGAGATACTATTGTGCCATATTTAGTTTTATTTTTTCCTAGTCTTCAAAAAAATGTTTCCTAAGCGATATACAGGAAGAAGACAGATGTGATAAATACAAACAGATTTCCTCTGTGAATGCAAGAGGAGAAACATAAACCCCAGATCAACCAACTGTTTTCCTCCACGGAACAAAGAAAAATTCTTCTCTAGACAGGAATAATTTACTTTAATTATGATTTTTTTTTTTACTGAAGGACATGCTGTCATGCATTATTTCAAGCATATGATACAATTTTGTGAATTAAATTAATTTCTTAATCTGGCTGTACTACAAATATGCCCTGCAATATGGTCAACTACATTGGGCAGCACAAAACCCAGGGATTCTCTTTGAGTAAGACAGATATTTAGTCAGCAATCCTCTTTTGCTCTGGCACTCTAGTTTCTTCTGAAGACTTGATTTCTTTGGAAGGTTGGACCTTTCCAAGCATGATCGGCAGTACAGTGAAAGATTCTGGGTAGATGACACGAGGCATCAGATTCACTGATAAAGATCACTTTGTTAAACTGAAACAGGTGTGTTTATACACAAGATGGACTTCCATATAAACATTGCTGATCTAGAGAAGGAGGAACAATTCACCCATTTCTGAGCCTGCCTGGACTGGAGGGACAACGTTCCAGTTGGGGGAGATCTGTCCTGTGCAGAAGAGCTGCACAGCTAAAAGCAGGGCTGTAGGAATGCCAATGTGCCATCCATAACGCACCACTTGGCTTGGTTATTTTTCAATTTAAGTAAAACAAGATGTGACAAGTTTTATCAGTCAGGAAAAAAACCCAAAACAATCTCTTTCAATGTGACTGATGGACTTTTAAAGAACCTAAAACCTGCAAATGAACAGAGACTTGTGAGTGAGTTTGCACAAAGTATTTACATTATTTTAGAAACAGTATCTGAAACTGATTCCTGTTGCTGACACCTGTCAGGAAGAATTCAGGGAGGAATTTCTCTGTTGTATTAAAAGAGAAAACATGCCTGTGGTCACAGCCTCTTCTTACTTCCACAGGCTCAGTTTCTACAGTTGACTGCCTTTGGGCACATGCTTGTGTGCTGATCACACAGATTTAACAGGGTCCCGCGAGAAGGAGAACTTGGAAAGAGCAAGCTTTGATTCTCAGCCCCACCAAACAGAATCTTGTGAGCCCCGGAGCATCTCATTTCATCTACACGGTTCACTTCTTCATTCAAAAATGAATATAGTAGCACTTTCCTATTCTACCATAAAGTATAAGAGTATTAACATACTTGTATCACTCAAATGTTACACTAGTAAGCATCACACAGAAGAATCCCTAAATATTCACGGCGAACGGCAGATTGTCAGATCAAAGTGTTTGGCTATCTCACATGAACTTCAGACCTTTCTCTCACAGAGATTACAGTATGCCTCACAGTTTTATGACCAGAACATGTAGAAGTTGAACATTACCTACCAGTGGCACTGATTAAAAAAGTTCTGATCAGGACAATATGAAAGTGCTCTGTTAGACTCCAGTTTGGATTTCACAACTCAGCCTGTGACTGTCAGGTGGTCTGTCACCTTTGCCTCAGACATCTGGCTACCCAGAACTCATAAGGTGGAGTTCTCATCTGCACAGAGTAGTGGAATTGGCAAACACTGCAGGTATCAGGAAAACTGTTTTTCTAATAGGACTTTAATTTACTAATGTCTGTCCAGAACAATGAACTAACCACCTCGGGAGTTACATCTATTTTTTAAAAGAAATTACAAGACCCAGTGGCAAGGGATGCAAGAGTAACCATGTAAAATACTAACTCGGCTGCTTTCCTTGTGGATCCTTTAAAATCCGTGATCCCTGAAATTAAGTATTTCTAAAGATTATAAAGTGTGTCATTTACTACAGAGGTTCATATATTCTGTCAAACTCAAAATAAAAGATTCACAGAGATCATAAACTTGCCAGATGCAAGACCTGGCATAGATATAGATGCTTTTCTTCCGAGTGTCAGGTTGTGGAGAAGTTTCATTTATGAGAAATTTTATTTTCCCAGCTTTATAGCTGCTCTTGTATGTGCATGCTACTCTGACTACACACCTTGATATAAAGCCGAAGAAATAATGTGACAGATTAACAAGAATTTCAGCCTGTGCTGATTGCAGCTGGGGTAGAGTTAATTTTCCTCACAGCAGCTGGTATGGGGCTATGTTTTGGTTTTGTGTTGGAAACTGCTGATAACACAGGGGTGTTTTCATTACTGCTGAGCAGTGCTTACACAGCGCCAAAGCCTGTGCTGCTTCTCACCCCACCCCACCAGCGAGGAGGCTGGGGATTCCAAGGAGTTGGGAGGAGACACAGACAGGACAGCTCAACCCAACTGACCAAAGGGATGTTCCATACTATATGTTGTCATGCTCAGCAGTATAAAGCTGTGGGAAGGAGGAAAGAGGGCAAGCATTAGGTGTGATAACCACTGCCTTCCCAAGTAACCATTACACATGACAGAGCCCTGCTTTCCTGGAGATGGCTGAACACCTGCCTGCCTGCCTGCCCATGGGAAGGGCCTACTCTGCCCTGGTCAGGCCCCACCTGGAGTACTGTGTCCAGTTCTGGGATCCGAGAAAATGACTGACTGCACAGCTCCAAGAGAGAAGGAACACAGGATAGAAAAAAGGAAAACCAGCTAGAGAGACAGTAGCCACTTGGAGAGCGAGGAGTTAAACAAGAGGCACTGTAGGAGACAGGTGAACTGAGCTGACATTTTAGGGAATTAAACATAATTTAAAAATGGAAATATTGAATCAAAAGGATGATATAAAAGTATCGTTTAAAAATATTTTTTGGAAGAAAAAGAAGGAAATACATAAGGTGAACTTTTACTAGATATGAAGATCAGCTATCAAGGGAAAATGAAAATATTAACATTTAAGGAGATGGTGAAGGCTAGAGAAAATGACTCCAAATGAGTACAGGCAATGTTAAAAGTCATTAGAAAGATGAAAATGGCTTTTTGGAAGAGCTGAGAAGAAAAAATGACTATACTGCTGTAGCACCTTATGTAAACAGATGCTTAATGTCAATTATAGCAACTGCATCAGCTACACCATTTTCAAAGTAATTACGTTGATGGTCAGATATGACCCCAGTCTGGGACAAAACCAAAGTGACTGTGCAGCACTAACTAGTGTGCGTGTGTGTTACTGCCACCGCCCTGAAGTGACAGTATTTGCAACAAGTCTGGATGAGCATGCAAACATGCACGTGCAAACTACCATTCTCATCAAGTGGACCTACTTGTATAAGAAAGAGTATAAATAATGAAATAGATTGATATTTTCTAATATAAACAACCTTACAGACAAAAAGAGAAGACTAGATTAAGACAAACAGAGGAAAACAGAAATCTAAGTAGAAGGTAAAGTCTAGATATAAAAGCAATAGCAAACCAAATGGCAAGCAATTTTCATGACGACAACAGCGGCAAATCATTTTATCTCCTCTCTGGGCCCTGGCCCTTAGCTTTCCTAACATCCTAGGTGGTGTCTCTACACATGGCATAATGAGAAAAAGGCCCAAATATAAAAGTTTGGGTCTGTAGGTACTGCTGAAGCTATTTAACTTCAAACTGCAAGAGATATGTTTGGATACAAAATAAATTACTCTTTATTACCATTGCCTCTTCCTCCGGCATAATCTAAATTCAGATACCAAGCTGAGGAAGTACTCACAATTCAGAAGCTTGGGTTCACTGCAATACTGCAACCAAAACTGAGCTCAAGTCTCTGTCAGAGAAGCATATTAATCTAATCAAATAATGATGTCACTAACTGCAACATAGACAGAGGGCTAGTGCTGAGAGTGTTTTAATTCCTGTTTGAAGTCCTATGGAGGCTGTGATAAAGCAATAATCATCAGAGATTTCCACACCCTTATGTGATAATCCACAAAGATCTTCACATTTTGTATATAGCATAAAAGCCAGAAAGATAAGGCCAATAATTAACATAGCATCATTCTTGATTTAAACCAATACAAAATGACAAAAGTCACAAGCTTATAATTATAGTAAAAAAGCTGTCTATTTTTCCTAAAGGTAAACCCCTCCAAATATGTTAATTTAGTTCAATGTTATAAATAAGAGGTGACGAAGGTTAATCATCTCTTATTGAAATTTTCTTTTTTAAAATTTTTTTATTTTTCAACTATACACTGCATTAGAAAGTATTGTTGGGAATGCCAAATAAGACAAAAAAATACTAATTAGCCAAATAAGACTACACAACAAGATAAACAAAAATGAAAATGAAACGCTTCTAAACTTAATTTAGGTATAGGGCATAATCATTAAGAACCTTAATAAAAGGTAAACAGAGTTTTACAAGTCACTTTTCAATTCAATTGACAAGTAATGCAGTCCATTTACATGCAAAATATATCTCGGCTATATAAACTACCCACAGGTGGAAGAGATTCAATTTTCCAGTTATAGCTAATAGATATTTTACTGTAAGTCAAGAGAAAAATTATATACAATATAAAAACGTATGATGGCAAGGTAAGTTGAAGAGTATGTAATCAATAACAAGCAAGATTTGGAAAAGGAAGAGTGACTCTTGCTTCAAATAAGGGGAAACCATTACAGAGCCAACTAAAGAGGCAGATCCTACCAGCTGCTGGGGTACACCAGGTGTGTATGCTTGAAGGATGGGTATGTAAACAAAAAAGTATGTAGTGAGGATCCTTTACCACTCAGCTACAGCTAGGAAGGTGATGTTTTGCTGCTACTCTTCTCTGCTTGTACTTGAGTCTTTGTAGAGGCACTGAAGCCAGAGATGCCATGGTGGGGGTGTGCGTATGAATGAACACACACACAATATGATGACTTTGCAAATTTTAAATGTGTCTACTTAAGAGAGGGCAGTGGTCAAAGACACCTAAACAATTTAAGGTTACATGAGCCTTTTAGGAAGACTCTGCTTTTCAAACTGTACAAAGACAAAATTTCTGGAAAGTATTCCAAGGAGTTGGGACGAGACACAGCTGGGACAGCTCATCCCAACTGACTAAAGGGATATTCCATACTATATGTTGTCATGCTCAGCTCTATCTTTATGCACGTTGTACCCATTAGCCTTCATGAACAATATGGGTGTTATTTCAGGTCTTCTGCAGAATTATCAGGGTTGTTCAACTAGCTTTGCATGTCAAGGGGCCTAATTGGATAGTCAGGGGTTGTCAGGCTACCTCATCCCCGCTGGTGTTGCAGAGGGGTGTTTCTGGCTGGTGCTCAGGCTCCCACCCCAGACACATATCTTCTTCCAGGAGCCAGGAACCATCCCTTGCACCATCCACTCCTATCTCACTGTCTCACAATGAAGCCCGAGACACACACACACAGAGCCCAGAAAAAACACAGGATCAAACGGAGAAATAGAGTGGTCCATAAGGCATTTTAACCCACAGTGGAGGTGGTTGCTCCCACCTGAGTAATATACTTTTAGAAGGAAAAAGCCCACTGTGTAGAGATTTACAGCGTGTAAAAGGAAGGCCAGGCAGGATTTGCACCTGTAAAGAGCTGTTGTTGTTTGCTCTGTTCCGTGATAGGATTTTACAAAGGGGGAGAAATGCACTCAAGTGATGCCTTTGTAGTTTGTCTTGGAATGACATAAGTTATTAACAGTGTTCATTGTGTTCTGCACCGCCTTAGAGGGAAAACCTACCCAAGCAACATCTTTAAAAAAATTAGTGGGAGAAAAGAACTTTTTTTTCATGCTTCTACTACTGTTTGCAGGTGTGAATGCAGAATCTCTGTAGAGCAGGAGAGAAGGGGAGGGAAGAATGGGGTTCGCAGCCAGAATAAAGAATTCACAACTGGGATTATTTTGTAGTATTATGTATGCAGCAAATGAACCATTTTTGTTTGTATTTTTCCTTTTTTTTTTTTTTTGAGAGGTGAAGAATAAAGGTGAGATATGAAAAAGATTGTGAAAAAGCTAGGGTTTTAACCTGTACAATTTATAAATTCAGCCATTGTCATGATAAAAAGTGGGTGACAAAGCAGCAAGAGAGATTAAAGAAAAAGAACTGAAAACACAAGAGGGAAAAGAAAGGGTAAGTAGAAAGAAATTAGGGCTAGATATAGCACCATATCTTATTATGGTACTACCTTTTGATGTAAAGGTTTCTACTATCTGCTTCAACAAAAGACTGTCTTATGCAGCCTAAGAAAAGGTTAAATCACAAGACTAGGGCAAAAGTGTAATGTTAATACAGGCAGGAATATATTCTTTTGTGAAAGAAGTCAAAGCTTTCCTTCATTGTTTTATTCTAAGAAAACTTTGTAAAAAGCACATCTATGCGAATTCTTTATTTCCTCTGCAGCCTGTCAAATGTTTTTCCCAGCATTTAAGATCAGATTGAGTGTGTAGATAGATTACAAACTCACCCAGTTTATTATTTCATGGGATTTATAACTTGTTATTTTAATAACATTCTTGTGTAATGTGCCTTATGCTGCAAATCTGAGGTTTCTGGTATTCAGTTTTTACTTCAGCACTGAACTGAAGGGAAAGGAAACCTTCAAGCTGCCACTGAGGACAGAACAGAGAAGTGAAGTGGCTGGGATTAAAGGAGAGATGATTTCTGTGTGTAATCTGAAGAGCTCACAAGGAATCCCTCTTGCACATGTCAACACAAAAGATGTCCTGACAAGAGGCAGTTGGTATTTTTTGCCTTGCTGCTCACTCTGTGCAGAGGGACAGGGTCAAATACTTGGGATTCCCCCAGGCTCTGTAAGGGCCACATCAGAGAAGGTCCTGGTTTACCTCCAGACACAGAAATATTCATTGCCTTATGATGTCCGTCCTTCCTTCCCTTTCCTGGGTAGTGGTATGAGATCCTACAGTTCTTCCTCAGGGTGCTGAGAGGAGCTGAAAACAGGCCAGTCCATAGCTAAAGACACCTCTAAGGAACAGCTTCTTCCCAGTGGCCAAAGCACATGGCAAGGAAACATACAACCACCATGAAAATGGTTCTGAAAATCTTCCCATAGCTTGACATACTGGATTTGCAGATTTTCTTTGTAGTTACTGTATTTACAGGGAAAATGTATCTATCTCATGCAATGAATGCATACACATGTCCATATGCATTGCACATATTACTATGTGTGTGTCTAATTACACCTATGCTACAAACATTTATCTAAAATAAAATGTGGTTTTATTATTGCTGATACATACTGCCAGAGCTGTAGGATGCATTTTAGAGCACAAATGACAGGACATCAGCAGTTTACTAGCACATTTGCACTATATAGCTTGAGAAGAACTATTTCAATTGCTGTTGCAAACAAAACCCAAGACTGACAAAACACTCATCTGCTAGCAAAGCACCTTGCAGCACACCCTATCATTCATCCTGTCCTTCCATTTGATAAATCGACACTTGAAAGACACACCCCAGTTTGCGCTGTTGCTGCCCCAGGGGTAACTAACAGGCAACTGTTTTTCGAAAAGAATCACATTAGGGGGAAGAGTGTGGAAACCCCAGGAATGCCATTCACCACCCCCACCCCCCTTATAGTTTATAACCACATAGCATAGCCCAGCTTAATTTTAATAATGCTCTACCTCCCAACTGTTGAATGTATGCAGCATTCTGGATGTACTGATGTGTGTAGAGGCTGAAACACAAGGGCACACGGGAAGAGCTCTTCTGAAAAGCCAGGCTGCTGTTGTAACTGAATTGCAGCTGGCGCCACACTTATCTTAATTACACAAATTGAGATGAAGGCTAGAGGTAAGACCAGAAAAGCTATAGCAGTGATTTGTGCAACACAAAGGCGGTGCCCCTGCGTGGCAGGCAGCGAAAGCAGGAGGTGGACACAGAAGACACGAAGGGTACACCAAAGACATCCAGGGACGGGTGAGTGATCTTGAGTCCTGCTGAGCACTTGCCTAAACTGCAGCTTAAGGTTCTGGATAATATAAATCAGAGTATTTAAACTCAAATAAAGCTATACAACCTTACCCCTGCTGAAAATGCAGTTCAGTGTATTTCAGATGATAGTGACGATAAGTTGAGAAGTGGATTTAAATTACAACTTGCATTAGATGAATCAGTAATAATGAAAATACAACCACTGGGGAAAATATCCTTTCAAATGAGAGCTTTTACGATGCCAACATTATGTTGCACACATTATTAAAGAATAGTCTAACAGGTTGATTAGCCCTTTCTAATGGTGCCCATCCATTATTAATAAAGCAATCATACTTTTAAGGCCCAATTCTCAATTATTTCATTAGCTGAATGAAAAATTAAACAAAGATGAAGAGGGAAACATTTTAGCTTCCTTAGCAGGCCTGGAGAGGAAAACCTATTCTCACACAGCGTATTTACTGAATTGTTTGACAAGCAGAATAACCTGCCTTTATCATTGAGGATTTTTGCTGGAGAAAATATGCCAATGAACCCACCAGAATTCTTCATTAAGTCTGACTCATAGAAAGATTGAAAAGAGTACATCATCTCAGCAGTAGGAAAATGCCAAAAGATTTAGAATTCTTTGCTTGACCTTTGTTTATGAATCAGCTTCATCTAGAAGTGGGGCTGAATGCCTCCTAAAGAAATCCTTCATCTTTTGAAAAAGGGCAAAAAGGAGCCTTCTTGAAATACAAGCTCAGTATTACTTATGCACAAATCCATTTTTTTTCCAATTTATATAAAACTCACAATACCTTTTTCCCCATTCAGCAGATCATTTGGAAGGAAAAAAAGTGCTGCTCAGGCCAACTGTCTGGGATGAAATTCATAAACAGAACCACAGAACTCCTAAGAACGAATCAATGTTTAAAACTCAAGATGCTTCCTATTCTTCTGCTCATCCTCCCCATACTTCTACAAGCTTGCTAGGCACCACATTTCATTTTCTGCCAAATTAATGCCCACTGACCTCTGTGAGAGCCAGAGATTGAGCTAATGTCCTACTGTATGTCAAGAGATGCACACGGCCTAGCTCAGCCTACTGAATTGTCTTTTCATATACAGGCAGGAAGTATGACCAGCCTCTAGGCTGATACACAACCCATGGTTTGCAAGCAGTGTGTGTGTCTGAACTACAGCCAAAGGGGGATGAAATCTGACATGTTTCTGTCTCTTCGGTGTTCTGTGTGTATTCCTTAATTCTTTCTCAGTCTCCATATACACTGCAGGCCTCATAACAGTTACTCTGAAACTAAAACTGCCTTCCTATCAAAGACCTCTTTCAGAAGATGCCGGGACAGGACTGAAGGGCAGGAAATTTACAGTTGAGTCATGCAAGAGTTGATGCAGGGAGAAATGGATGAACAAACTTCCCCAGTGACTCCCCAAGACACAAGCAGATCATGGCAGCTGCTGTTGCTGCATCCTTGCAGCTAATGCACCATCTCTGTAATGATGTTTCTGGTATTTTGGAGAACAGACTGTTTCCTTCTCACATTTCTTGTGGTGTCTCTCAGCTCTAGGGACACAGGTGATCAGCAAGGCATGCTTGCTTGTCAGAAGTAAGCTCACCTCAGTTTGTTCTCACTGCTTAAACCACTTCACTGTCACTCTAAGCAGGACACTTAAACTGAAAAGTAGGATTTGTTTTTGTGTATGGAGAAGGTGGAGCAGGGCACTCAAGAAATGTGATTGCAGGAATGTGCAGCTGAGCACTCTCTTGTCTTGGTGTTCCAAATATCTTTATCTTCACACACACCCCCCCTTTTTTTTTTTCTTTGATTTAATGCAACTCTGCATCTACAGTATGAAAATTCTTTTTAGGTTCATGGCTGATGCAACAGAGGGAATCTATGTAAAGTGAGGAAGTGTAAAGATGAGGAAGTGCACGTTGAGATTGATCTCTATGGCAAAAGAGACAATAGGAATATAAATATTGTTGTTATTATTATTATTAAAAATAACAAACCATAGCATTCTTCCAAAATAATTTTTTATCACTGGACTAAGCCTAACATAACATTTTCCTTCTTCTGCTGTTGTCTGAGAATAGCCTATTTAAGAATTTCTACTATTGGCTTCATACTATGATTTGAAATCACACAGTATGAGTTTATTCTACGTGTTCAAACCTATGCTCTGGCCCAGACATACTCAATCTCTTTCCATATGTCAATCCACATACCCAGCTGCAGCTCAGATGCAGGACAGAAAAGTATGGCAAAACACTTTACTTCATCCAGGCTCCAAGCTCCCCTCAATCCAGTCCAACAGCATAGGAAATGCTGAACACCCTAAAGTTCATCCATCAATGTGGCTGTCCCCAGGAACTGTGTGGATGTTGGGGACTAAAGGTCCAACCACATCTCCATATACCTTTGGAAATGGAAATTCCCCACTACATCTCACACACACATATCCTCTCCTGTACTTTTTGTCAATGGAAGAGTAGCCAGAAGCACAGCCAAAACAGCAGCCTCTTGAGCAGGCAGACCCAGGGACTGGCCCTTGGAAAAGGTCAGGGCCTTTTTTGTTCATTGTGTATGATGGCTACCATCATGGTGGCCTTTGATTACTGTTCCAGCTACTATTTCATACCAAGAAAACTTTCTGGACTACATGAGACATCATTGCTACATCTCCCCTACACGTGTTTTAAATCCAAAACCTACACATAACCTGTTCCCAATGATGATGATAAAGCAGTGCTTTTTGGGTCTCCATTGTATAACACTGCAATGACCCAGGCCCTACTAAATGACTGCAGAGTGAGCAAGATATGAAAGACATGGGAAGGGAGGAAAGATTTCATAGAATCATAGAATCGTAGGGGTTGGAAGGGACCTCGAGAGATCGTCGGGTCCAACCCCCCTGCCAAAGCAGGCTCCCTAGGACATATCACTCAGATAGGTGTCCAGACAGGTCTTGAATATCTCCAGAGAAGGAGACTCCACACCCCCCTGGGCAGCCTGTGCCAGGGCTCTGTCACCCTCACTGCGAAAAAGTTCTTCCGCATGTTGGTGCGGAACTTCCTATGCTCCAGCTTACAGCCGTTGCCCCTTGTCCTATCCCCACTGACCACCGAAAAGGGGCTGGCTGATTCTCCCTGCATCCCCTGCTTAAGATAATTATAGACTTTAATTAGGTCCCCCCTTAGTCTTCTCTTCTCAAGGCTGAAGAGTCCCAACTTACTCAGCCTATCCTCATAGGGGAGATGCTCCAGGCCC
>VZTU01010347.1:27920-40022 GCA_013400835.1 Zapornia atra
TACAGAAATTTTGGCTGAAGAGAAAAACAAATTTATCTTGACATATGACAGTCTAAGCTACTCTTAAGAAGCAACTGGCTGTCAGTGGCACATGACATGATAGGGTTGTAGACAGACATATTTGGGATTCCAGGGAAAGAAGAAGACATGTGAACAGGGACCAACTTGAAAAAAAAAAATCATTCCCCCAGCAACAACGAAATTTCTCCCTTTCAGAATTAGACACTATCTTTCTCTCTTGTCCTCCCACACTGCAGCACTCTGCTCCCCTAATTTCCATTATTAAACTTTGCTTAGACATAAAAATGTCAACAAAACAGCACAGAGAGAAACATCATAAAAAGAACTCCTCCTGGGAACTACAGGCCTCCTAAGATAAGGATATGAGTAAATGGAAATTGAATCTGTGAAAAATAAAAGGACCTTGTGAAAAAACACATTAATAACTGAGGAGAATCAAGACAAAACTACAAGAAAGCAAGCAATGTTGTAACCCCAAGAAAGACTGTGTGATGAACTTGCAGAAATAAAAGTTACATTCTTCCTGAATGGATTTGTTTGTATACTACAGCTTCTAGGTGTTCTGAAGACAGAGATGTGCTTTCACAAAAAATTCCCACCCTCAAATCAAACCTTAAAAGGTGACTCACGAGTGACTGTTTCTTTGTAACATATCACAGAATCACAAGGTTGGAAGAGACCTCTGAGATCATCAAGTCCAACCATTCCCATCCTATGCTATACCATATCCCTGAGCACCTCATCTACCTGTCTCCTAAATACATCCAGGGTCAGTGACTCCAGCAACTCACTTGGGCAGCCTGTTCCAATGCCCAATATCCCTTTTGGGGAAGAACATAGCTGTCACAGTTTCTCTCTCACCATGGATGGGTTAGCATAAGGTTCTTTTCAATGAGTTACTGGTATTATAGTTTTCCCAGCCACTCTTTCATACCCATAAAAAAGCACTGCAATTTCCCAACTCAGTGCCAACACACAATTTTTTTCTAGACACTTGAGCACCCCTTTACTCCCAAATCCAAGTGCTCATATTTTATATCTGGGGTTTTGGGTTTTGCTTCTGCACATTTGTTTTTTTCATCAGCTGTTACTGCTTTTCCTGATTTTATTCACTTTTAAACAACTGCATTTGGTCCTCCTCTCTTTGCAAGAGTAGCCTGTCCTGAATTTTACCATACATAAAACTTCTCTGAAAGGGAATGAATTTGTTTTCCTAGTTGCACCACATACAACTCTGTTCTGCTTAAGAATGACCTTAAAACCAAAACATCTCAACTGATTTGCAGACCAGACATCATAGAAATACTTTTCACCACATTCCAATTGTATAAATGATGAAACTTTGGAAATTAGTTTTTTATCTAGTTTCTGCTACAATGAAATTAAAGATAAAATCTCTTGAAAAAGCACAATCAGAACCAAACCTACCATATTATAAATAGAATTATGAACAGATGCAAACCCCAGAGCTTTCATTCTGCTTCCCATAGGACAAAGTAAAAAGTTCTCTTATGAGCAGTCTTCATTTGTATCAGTCATCATTTCGATCGTGAATAGTTCCAATATCATGTTAGCTAGAATTACTCTTCCAATTTTACAAAGTATATGTGAAATTAACAAACTTTGGAAGTATATAAATAATGTAAGATATATTCTGCAAAATGCAGATACTTCCTAGCTGAGACACAGCAGAGTCTGTGCAATGACCTTTTGCTTCAACAAAAGCAATCTCCAACAGGTCTTTCGTCTGAATCCTTGTAAACAGAGCACTAGAAAATTGTAGATTGAATATGGGATGCAAACGTTTTCATACTTAGTCTGATTACTGGTCTGTCAGAGTCTTATCAGAAGCAGTAACTGTATCTAAGGATGCCAGCTATATATAAAAGCAAGGAGAGTTGTGTTTCTTCCTTCTGAATTAGCTAAATATAGAATGAGACAGAGCTGCACCCTTGCTGAAATGGAACATGGCATGAAGCTGCGAGAGGGGAGGTTTAGATTGGATATTGGGAAGAGGTTCTTTCCTGAGAGGGTGGTCAGGCACTGGAACAGGCTTCCCAGGGAAGTGGTCACAGCAGCGAGCTTGACTGAGTTCAAGAAATGCCTGGACAATGCACTCATTCCCGTGCTCTGACTTGGCTGGCCCTGTGTGGAGCCAGGAGTCAGACTTGATGATCCTTTTGGATCCCTTCCCACTCAGGATATTCCATGATTCTGTGATTCTATAGCTTCAATGCCTATGACTACTCTACAGTTGAAATTTGGGGAGATGAAAAAAAAATTTTCTTTCTGAAGTGCCATGCTGCATCCTTCACATAGGAAAATCAACACAATTCCACAGAATTTCAGTGGAGTGACACAATTAACAGTGTCTCTCCCCAGTTTCTGCCTCTATCCACAGGGTGCTGTCAGGTACAGCATGTACCTGAAAAGCGCACCTTAGAGAAAAAAACTATTCTGTTAAGATGAGAGGCTAACACAGCATAAGCCATAAACCTTTAAGGAACACTTGAAAAAATAGCCCACCATCTGTTTTTATATGAAAGAGGAAGAATGCCAATCTACACATTTTACTCTCTTTCAAGAAAGCTTCTTCAAAAGTAGATGGGATGTGAGAGATGCACCTTGGTCACGCACATGGACCTTGCTTAGCTCTCCTCATCCTTTGAAAAAGTTCTGACCTAGCAAAGTTCAAAACACTTGAATACTCTGTGTTGTGCATGTTCTGCAGCTCTTTTACTAGCCAGGAGGTGTACCCTGAAATAGAAACATGATGCATTCATGAGCAGCTGTGAAGTGTTCTGCTTTCAAAAACTGTAAGAAGCACCAGATGAATTTGCCCAACTGCTTCCTCCTGATGCACAACTTCTTATCATTTGTTCTAGTTCAAAACTACGTTGCTCTAAAATATTGCACCTGAAAATCTAGATGTTATAAGCAGTTAAAGCCAAACATGCTTGAAAGACTCGTGAGAACCCAAATTCTAGCTCTATCAAATTCAACTAGGAGAAAGAAAGAGTAGTAGTCTTTCCTTGGAGGAAACAGAGACAGTAAAATGGGGAATGGAGAAGCAGCTGTATCACTCTGAGGATTTCTTCAACCATATAAATCAAAACTGTGTATGGATATTTAAGTAGGTATAAACACACACACATACAAACATTCATGTACAGAAACTATTATAGAATCACAGAATTGTTGGGGTTGGAAGGGACCTCTACAGATCAACTAGTCCAACCCCCTTGCCAAGCAGGTTCACCTAGAGCATGTCACACAGGAATGCATTATTCAACCTGAAACTACATCAAGGGGTTCCTTTTATATTTCGTCTGGGACAAAGGAGGCTTGCTAAATCAGCTAGCTAGCATACCATTTGCATCGTGACGGAACAAATCTAACCTTCACTAACTAGAGCCAGTTAATATCCAGAACTACAGACTCCTCTAGTTCTCTAAGAAATTGAACTCACATCAAATTAATCTATGATTTTTCTGTATCAATGTCTACTGATGTGAGAACAAAAAACACATCCAGGGTTCTATACAACAGGGAAGGAGATAAAATTTCCCATTTATCATTTTAAATGTACAAGCTGCACTGATAAAATTGTGAAATTACACTAATTAAGAGACAAGAAATCTTGTAAGAATACTGTGGATTTCTTGCTGCTTGATATGGGATTTTCATAGACTTTGTGTACTTTATTTAGGTTTCTGAAGCTTTCATAATCAAGACTTAAAAAGAAACTCATCCTCCACACCGAAATATTTACATTCCTTTAGCACCAATTTAACCAACAGTCTCTTCTATGTGTCTGAGATCTGGAGTGCCCCAACATTATTTCCTTTCTAAACTGAGGCACTTGTTTCCTTTCATACTTTGAAAATCCCTGGGGGCATTTCCAGTCAGCATCAAAAATGAGAAATCTAATAGTAAAAAAAAAAAGAGGAAAGAAAAAAAATGTTTTCCCCCAAATGTTTTATAGGAAATGTCATCAAACCCAGATATCCCTCCAGGGGAGAACTATCTATTCTAATTTTGTCACATTGCATAGTCCACTCTGGTTTTACAGACCTTACTGTCGGTGTAAGTAAAAGACTCCTATGACAGCAGACTACTGAGGTGGCCATGGCTAGAGAAGTGATCCACTAAGGTCAGTATCACATGCAGCTTCTCGCCCTGGAACAGCCCTTCAGTCCTGCTGCTACCACAGAGGGTGAAGCTGAGCTGGAGAACACAGCAGCAGCTTTGGGGAAGGAACAGTCCTCCTAAACATTTTCAGCTCACACTTTGTCCATGACAGCATCAGGAATAGCAAGCCCTGTCTACACTGTCACAAAGCCTTCAGCTGGCTAAGAGAGAAGAGCTGATGTATTCCTCACTGTTTCAAGATGATTGTCTCTTCTTTCATCCCTGTACTCATTTTGTAATCAAACCTTTCAGCAGATGAAACATCGTTCTGATTACAAGTGCATCTTTAAAACATCACTCCTGAGCATAATTTCCCAGTGACTAGACAACAAAAACTTGATTTACCATCTGGTTTTAATTCCTTTCTGAGTGAAGATTATGAGTAAATAGGTCATCTTCAAGTCTCCTGTTAGTCTACTTGGATTCTCTGAATCCACTCACACATAACGGAAGGCATTACACACAAAAGCCATGCTATCTGGGGATTGTGAGTGGCTTCTTTTCCAAGTCTTGGAACATTAATTAATACCTCCAGCAAATACTTATGTGGTATTGTGATGGAGAATATTTCCCCATCACTTGAATTTTTAGATCTTGCTAGGACTGAATCGTAACTGCCTAAGGATGCTGAAGATGATTATTCAGTTGAAGATTATTTTTCTCTATTAAGATGCATTGAAAAGGAAACATTTACAATCTCTTACATTCAAACTTTGCACATCACTTTCAGCAAGAGCAAGGTTATTAAACAGCTGCTTATTTTGACCCTTTGAAATGACCGCAATTTAGTAATGGCTTTGCAATTCTTCACCTATCACTGCATACCAATTTGTTAGAAGCTTTGGAATGAATTTCTGTGCAAATGAAAATGATTGTCACCATTGTTACCAGTCATAAAGAAGGAATTCAAAGTGTTTCTTAATAGGATGCAAATGCTGTGAGTTGTTTCTGATATATTACTTCGGCCCTGAAAAAATAAAGTTTAAAAAGGTGAATGTGAAGATGCAGTCAGCAAGACACCAAATGTTAGAGGAGGATGGAGCTGTAAGCATGGGCACAGCAGGATGCCAAGACTATGAAGAACTACCAAAAGTGCAAGCCTGGGGAATGGAGACTTTTTACTAATTAGCATCAAGCTTCTCTGAAACAGACAGACTTCCAAGGTAGCATTGCCCTTTCTGCAGAGGTGGGATGGAAGTTAGCTAACTGCTTCTTCACAAACAGTAGACTTCATTGTGTAACTCAAAGTTTCTCATTTCTGCTTGTAATACATTTCTTTATTACTAGTCATCGGGAGAAGTGTCCCAAGATTGACACCTGGTCTATTTTACAGACTTATAGGACCAGTGAAGCTAGAAGGGACCTCAGGAGGTCTCTGGTCCAATCTCCTGCTCAAAGCAGGGTCAGTGATGAGTTCAGACCAAGCTGATCAGGTCTTTATCTAGAAGGCTCTTGAAGTCCTTAATGATGGAGACTGCGCATCATTACTGTTCCCATGCTTAGCTGTTTCCAAGTTTTAAAGTTTCTCCATAAATCTACCAGTCTGAATTTTCCCTTTGCAGTTTGCAGCTGTGGCCTTTCATTCACTTGCCATACACATCAGGGAAGAGCCTGGCTTTGTCTTCTTGCTAACCTCCTCATAGGTGTTGGCAGGCCACTGTTAGCTTTCCACTCTTCTCCAAGCTGAACAAGCCCCATTCCCTCAGCCTCTCCTCACAGGGCAAATGCACCAGCTCCCCAACCATCCTGGAGACTCTTCACAATCACAGAATCGCAGAATCATAGGCGTTGGAAGGAACCTCGAGAGATCATCGGGTCCAACCCCAATATGCTACAGTTTCTGATTTTTATTATATTGCTGGCCCAAAACTACACAAACATTCAAGAAGTGGCCTAGAAAGGCCAATTAAAGATGAATAACCACTTTCTTTGATCTAACTGCAGTTCTGTTAATGTTTCTGAGGTGAAACCAGGACACTCATTATATTGCCAAACTTCCTTGCTGCCAGGGCACAGTGCTGACTCACAAACAGCTTCCCCTCCATCAAAAGTTCTCAGTCACATGCTTCTTAGTCCTTTTCTATCCCTTTCGTTGCAAATAATTTCTTCCAAGAACACAGTCTGTAAGAGTTTGGTGCTCCTGAACGCAGTGTCAAGGGTAGCATCACTGTAGCAGAACAAGCCGTTTCCAAAGGAGGACCAGAAATAGCTTAAATACACTAATGCACGTATCTTTACTATAGCCATTCAAATCCTGTTCTTAAACAATGAAAGTATACTCCGTCCCAGGCAGGTCATAAATTAATTTGATCCATGTTTGTGATGGAAAAGATGTGTAAAAAGGGCATGCTAATAAAGTGAAACAATGTCTAAATCCAACTCTAAGAAAAATTGACTACAGTAACTACTAAGAAGGAAAACAAGATAAATAGTTACTTACACCCATGACAATTTTTAGTCTTTGATATTGGTGTTCTGTTTCTACTGGCAATTACCCCTAAGACCTTACAGGAAATAACAGTTGAATATTTCAAATGTTCTAACAGGACAAGGGGAGAAAACCTTATTCACTTAACATACCACAGTTTACCAGGATTATTATTCTGATGAAACTAAGATCTATTTGTTTTTTGGGTTTTTTGTTTTGATGGGTTTTTTTTGTCACCATTAAGTATACATAAGAAGCACTGAAGAGGGAAGGGTAATCAAACTGTTTAACTTAACATCACTGAATCAAAGGCCCAGGCATCTCTGATTCCCTGTCCTGAGTCATCTTTAATAGAAATGTAATTTTAAGAATCTGTACCTTCAGGTTGGTCACAAGATTAGCTTTTAATATTTGCCTTAGGATCATCACCGTAGATATCTGTCTGCTAGTAGTAAAGAACAGTTTGTAGGACTGAGGGTTCAACATTGATTTTATCATATTGTAAGGCAGAGATTCTTTCTTAGATCTTTTAGGACTTCTAAAAGCTGAGTGATCTTCACAAAGCCAATGCTGCATATTGCATTTCAGTTAGGTTAAAGCTAAGCTAAACCTAAAGTGGGTTGATGGTATCAAAGTGGGCTTTCATCTGAAAGGTCCTTGTTTAAGGTCATACCAACCCGGCAATTCTGATGTTTCTCCTTATTCATACTGAACTCAAAATACCTACTTGATCACATACATTTCTTCAGGGACTTCCACATTCTCCCCAGGCCTCTGCATGCTCCCTTAAAAACATGCCCATTCATGGGTTACCTCCAGTCTCAGAATTAGATTAACTTCTGCAAGAGAAAGGTCACCATTATTCAGATCTCGTTCTTTTACTTAAGGCAAATGAATTCCAAATTTTCACCTTCAGTGCACATGGCATATATTAAGTCATTACATCTGCACCTTACTTTTAGGTGTGTCAGATTTCTCTCAGAGACCTTCTTGAATTTTCTGTTATGTTGCTGTTTATTTCTTTTCATGGGTTCCTGGAGAATCAGCTGCTAATGGCTTTTTTAGACAGGGACACGAATTTGTCATTTTTCTGTTTAATGTTTTTAATAAAGTGTATTGTGAATCATCATAATCTCAGGCCAAATTGCACTTGAGTGAAGAAGGAAATGAACAGGATGAAGCCTCCTGTCTCCTTGTGTGATTAGCTGCATGCAAGCTGCAGTGCTGCTTAGAGCAAAGGGATAAGGATCAGTTATGACGAACATAATGTAGATTCTTTATTCAGGACATTGGAGACTCAAATCCCCTGCTTCTTCCTCAGTCTTATTAAACAAACTGTCCTCTCCGTTGCCCTCTCTAGCTGCCCAAGAACTCTTCATGTCTGTGCGTGCTCTGCAAAGCTCCAGAATAGATCTTTGTCCACAGCAAGTACAGCATCATTTTTGATGGCTTCTCCTGTTGCTGATAAGTACCTCTAAATCCTCAGCAGCACCAAAAACTCAGTTTATTTTCATTAATAATGACTTATCTCTCAATTATTTTCAAAAGCTCACATAATAGTTCCTATCACTGCTTTAGACACCAGAAAGCTCCTCTGGCATTAATTTTACTGTCAATGCAAGCTTTGTCAGCATATACCATTTTGAATATCATTACTCCTTTCTAATTTTTAACATTTTCAAGCTGTCTTATTTATGTTTGCTTGACTCAAAACCAATATAAAAAAAGATTTATTTAGCCTTCATAATGTAAGCTCTGCTTTGTAGGCATGTATCAATTCTTGCTCGTAGAGTTCTAGTAAAATCTATAAACAATCCACAAAGTAAACACTAATCACTACCTTTCTTCATACTTTGTGCCATTCAGACGTGAAATTCCAGCCTGAATTGCATTACAATTGTTACTGTTTATTTTACCAAAGTGCTGGGGGAAATGGAATCAGATCTCAGTCACACGGTATATGGAGATCAATTCTAATGAAACCTAGAGTTATTCCACTTGAATGTGAGTCAACGGGATCAGAGCCTACTTGCACTACATCTAGAAGTTCTGCTTGTTCTAGTTACTGTGGTTTGCCAAATGTCCTGACTGTAAAATAACCAAGCTGGATTAAACACACTGGCTGGCTGAAAGCTGTACAAACATAAGTTAACACCAGTAACTTTCAAAATGCTAACAAGAACCATTGTTTCAGCCACAATGGCATTCAATGCTGCTTAACTAAAAATGTCATTAAATTTCATAAGCACTGCAGCCTGCATGTAATACTAGAGGTGGACTGACATATTCATAAATTATTCATGGACAGTCAATGGCATTGTAAAAAAATCAGAGTCCTCTTCTGAGAGACTGACTATTCTTTTGAGAATATCAGTTGAACAGCTACTGCTGAAAGACAAAAGCTTTTCATTGAATAAAAAATACAAAACCCTGTAATGATATCTATATCTACGCAACCTAAGTCCTTGTCTATAAGCACAAACCAGCAATTATGTATAATGAAAAGGGTATAAAGTGTCTAGCCTTAAGAAAGAAGGGTAATATATGGATGCCTTAAGGCACGAGTCCTAGAACTCTCACAATCATATGTACAAGACCCACATAACCAGAAACACCATTATTTGCGTGACCAGAATTTTTTTTTTTAAATAAAAAACACCCAAAACAAACACCTCTGCTATATAATTAGATACCAGTATACAGTATTAACTGCAACAAAGTGAACCTAACAGCTACTTAAGAGTTACTGTTCAAAGAAGAAAAAACACTCAGCAGACTCTAAATGCTTTTATGCAGAGATTAGTGCAAGGAACTAGTAGGTTTAGGCAAAACTGTGTCCGCAAGATCCACACCTTTATCACTGTCAAGAGTCTTCACAATTCTGCTGTGCAGCATGCCACAGCAGCACTCACAATCAAGGCAAGAAGAGCAGACTCTTTAGTGTTCTTCATATTCAGACACAACTCGGATAAATACGCATCACAGCACTTTGTGATGGAAGGAGAAAAACGAACAAAATGTTCAAAATGTACTGCTATGCTAAAACCAAGCCTGTCACCATGTAACATGGCACGAAGTGCTTCACCTGTAACTTTGTCCCTGGACTTACTCAGAAACAAGAACTGGATTTTAATAGGTAATAATCTAGGGTGTTAAAATCCAGCAACATTTGTCTGAGCAAAGGCCTGGCAGACTTGTTCCATACAGCACAGGACATCCTGGCAGACATTGGTATGCCTGAACCCTCAAATCTAAGGCAGAGGGTGGCACAACCTCAGCCTTGTCGCTGGAAATGCTACCAGAGACTTTGCCACTGCCCGTAACTTGTTCTTTGGACAACAAGTATTTTTGCTTTCTGTACAGCAGTCTCTAGGGAGTCCATCCACTTGGGAGGAAAAGTAACATCTATTACCCCAAGATAAAAAAACTACTTCTTGTTACTTTGCTTTTATCAATCTCTTTTCCAGTTTTCTCTATTGCTTTCTAACAAGTAATGAAAGATCTATTTTACCTCTCGTATGGCTTTATATTTTCATGCATTGTGGAGCAGACCCCTTTTTAATATCTCATAGGTTGCTTCCAGCTTTCCCAACCTTCCTATCTTGTACTGAGAAAGACATTGCTGTTAAATGTTTCTAGGTCAAACACAAATTGGAGCTTCTTGTCTGACAGCTGAGAACAACTTATCCTTCACTGTCACTAGGTAAACACAATATTGCTTTTCAAAGAAAATCATAGCAGGAGAGGAAGCAGATAGTAAAGAAAAAAATAATCCATCAAAACAGTGGCAATGTTTTCCAAAACAAAATCAAACACCTCCAACTACTCTACAGCACTCACTTGTGCCACGTTTCAGAGACAGAGTTGCAAAGGGAGCTCATCATCTTAGTGAAGCCTGATTCATTAAAATTAGGAAGCCAACAGTAACTTTTTTTTCCCACTTGACTACAGGTCTTATTAAGAAGCATTGCTGCTACAGTAATCTTAAAGCAAGGCCAGCTTGCTACCAGAAAAACAAAATACAGATCATAGGATGTTCATGACTTGTTCAGTGCACATTTCTTTTCATCCTTCTCATGAAAGTGTCCTGTTTTTTCTGACCAAACTGGGAGGTGCCTAAGCACAAGTGATAGAAATAGCAGCATGTTTAAAGGCACAAAAACTCCAACCATGCTCAGCCGGCTGCTCTCAAATGAACAGTGAACAATTGTGAATTTGAACTATGAGTTTGAAATCAGTGTCACTGAGATCATGTTATGTTTCGTGAGTCTGTATTGCTTTTGGTGATGTGGACTGTTTGCTTCACCAGACTAGGACATGAGTTTGTTTAAATGCAAACAGTTTTTTTTAAGATCTTGACATTTGTGGTTCTGCAAGAAGGATTCAGCCAAAGTTATGTGAAATACTACCCTCCCTCCCTGGTTTCTACTGACTGAGGATACAATCCCAGAGAAGCAATGCCTGTGAACTTAGTAGATACGACCCATACAGACAAACTATTTCATTTCTACCTGGAATCAGTACTAATGAAAGCCACATTCAGCAATCCTGCAAAGCAACTCCAGCACTCATTAATGCACGAGCACTGACCTAATTATAAATGCCTTCGTCTTCTCCAGCCTGAAATTTGAGATGCAGCGTACAAAAATCTCAACCTAATCTTCTATTGTTAATTAATTACTAATTAGAGTGATACAAGCTAGAACTACTTTGTTTACTGCAACAGAGGTTGCTATGCTCTTTGATGCCTTTCACACGTCTTTTAATGAAACAAACCACATAACAAACCCAACTGCTCTGCATTTTGGCAGAAATAGGACATGCCCTAGAAAGTTTGGTGTTTTTCTTGTAAAACTTTATCTCACTTATAATCCTGTCTTTCTTGGATACGTTTAGCTAGTGGTTTAAGCCCTGTTTAAAGCAACTGTTCAATTGCATTGATTACTTAGATGGGAAAACGGCAAAGCAACCTGGAAGAACTAAATTCAGTGTCTAAACCGGGTGAATTTGTACCCATCTTTATGCTTAAGCAATCTTCTGTGCCATGTTTACTTTAATTCAAGCCGTTAAAGGGCGACAAAACCATGAAACACTTCACAAACCCATAAATCACTGGAGTTTTATGTTTGCTTGTAAAACCCAATCAATAGTCAAACCACAGATTGTTCAATACATGAACGATCCCATATTTGCTTTCAAAACAACTGCCTTGAATCTGTTGTAAACCAGGTGCAAAAGAAATGCTTTCAAAACCATTTGCAGTATTACAACCTTCCCATTTTTCTGCAATCATGAGAATTAATACTTTGCTTTCCTTAATCTACTATGAAAACAAGAAGTAGTCTGTGTGTACACACACACAATAAGGTTTTTAACCATACAGTAAAACCCCCCATAGCTCAAACTGTTTTACCCACTGATGACCCATGTAGTTTGAAGGTCTGTCAAATCTCTTCCCCCCC
>VZTU01010347.1:40028-83686 GCA_013400835.1 Zapornia atra
GAACATGACTTCCTGACTCAATACACATCACTGCTTAACAAGTACAAAAAAAGAGCAAATTTGAACTCCTGTCCTTCTTCCAGAACTCTTCTTCCCACGCTTGGCATACTAGTCTGTCAGTTTGCACAAACAAGTTCTTACTGCTTTCTTTACTGCTTGATGTTGAGAGTGCTACCTCTGGGCAGTGTCAACGCTTTTCATGAACTAGGTCTGAAGTAAAGAAATTATGTCAGTTTATAAGTAACTGAAAATTAAAACCATAGCTGTTCTTTTATAAAAAACACTGGAGAACTTTATCCAATATAGCATTACTGACACAGATCTGCTGCCAAAACCCAAGCCACTCACGTGTGTCTCCGCTCTGTGCCCCGAGCTGCGTTTGCAGACCATACCACGAGCAGGTACCACACCTGCAATGCATCCAGCCTCAATCTAACGTAGGGTCTCTTAGATCCAGAGGATGTGCATGTGATTCTTCCCCTGCTTGTTATTTCTTGACAGCACGTTATGTATGTGTCTTGCACGGGGTTTTCCACTTGGCCTGGCTGCCAGACTCCATCCTGTTTCAAGTGCCTCTCCTTTATACTGCAAATGCATCCTGGCACCCATCCCCTTCCACTAGCCAGGAATGTTAAGAACAGAACCCAACCATGTCTAATTCTCTTCATCCTAATATACACCACAACAGTTGATAGATATCCAGCCATTGAATTGCTTGCATAGTTCTTATCCTGTTCATTCCATGGCTGGACATGCAGCTGCGGTTCTCAAGAGTGCTGTTAGCATGCCAGCTTCAGAGATTATCCGCACCATGCGTGAGCAGCATGATCAGTTTGAATAGGTATGTGCCGGTGAGAGGATGAACCGTATTCAGACATAAGCCAGCAGAAAAGAGAAACAGAATATTTTCAAGTGTTCACTAAGTCAGGGGGCAGGATTCAACCTGGAGTTGGAAAGCTAACAGACAGGACTGCAGCTTACTGTGCTAGCGCATGCAAACATCTCCTTCAACATCAAGAGAGACTCCTGCACCAAAGGTCTTGGGTGTCGGTCAGTTATAGAGGGTCCTCATCCAGAACAGTGAGTTACGTGTATTGTTCCAAATACAAATAATAGAGAGCAGCAGTTTTTCCCAAAGAATACACTATTCTTGCCAGGCGACAACAGAGTTTGCTTCTGACTGTTCTAATACAACTCAGACATATTGTTAGAGATTATTAATTATCTTTAAACCTCCAGCACCCACACAATACAGAGTTGATTCGACCAGAACTGCGATGTAGGTTGAAACACAATGCAATTCATGCCAAAAACCTGCGAGGCTTACAAGGGCGTTCTGCTGTTCAGTAAAGGCTTCACTAAGTGAGAACAACTTTTCAATGGCTTAAATGAAAGAAGGTGCGATATATATTACCATCCAAGCAACTCTGTTAAGGCTGTAGTTTGCTTCAGCATTTGAATGGTTTGCATCAATCTCAGGGGGGTTTTTGTGGGGGTTTTGTTTGTTTTTTGTTGAGGTTTTTTCTATTTGTCCCATCACCACCAATGGTTTTTTGGTGTAAGTATATCTATGCTATTAGCCCCAATTTTTCAGACCAGAAACACGTTAGTTCAGCCATTGTAATAACCTCTGTCATACAAAGCCCACTATTTTTCACACAGAACCATACTCAAACATGTGTCAGTGACTGCAGAAAGCAGTTGGGCCTAGGATACAGCTACCCAGTGAGCTCATAGAAAGCTCACTGGCTTCCTTTCAGTCCATAAACTAGAAAATTTATTAGCATATGTCTAAAATTTCAGGGGAAAACAGATGGGTTATCCTGGTTTTTGATTATCCTTTGGTTAGGAAACACACATGTACAAGTATGTATGCATATGTAAATTCATGTATGTATAAAACACACACACGAAACTGATGTACAACTGACAGCTTGTCTGCAACAAGAAAATGTCCAATGCAAGCAGTGTAATAATAAAATAAAATAGATAATAAAATAGTAATATCATGGGGATCAGAGCCAATAAGCAGATTTCTCAAGGTGACCGCGTGCCTTGTCTAGTGTTCAGCATGGTCTGATGTTTTTTGTTCAGTGAGAGCACAAACACATCCTGGCTGCCTATTCTTATGACAGTCACTGTAACTCAATAGCTTTAGAAATACACCTCCCTGTCATGTTTAGCTAAAGCTGATTTAGAAGTTATTAAGAAGAGTATTCTCAGAGATATCCAGAGAATGGTCATGAAAGTCTTGTTTCCTTAGGAAATTAGGTTTAAAGAAAAACAAACAAAAAAAGAGAGAAAAGAAAAAAAGATAAAGACAGAAAGGGATGTAGTTAGAATGAAACACTACAGAAGATTTCTCGGTCTATGACTCTGAAACCTGACTATATATTATTTCTGTATTCACAGGGAATGATCCTACTTTACATGTGACCTGGATCTCCCTTAATGTAAAAATTAGAATTCCACACTCAGAGAGACATTGTGATGATAAACTCTTAATTAAGGATTGTAACCTGTTCAGATACTACAAGTGCAAAACCACGCACAATGACCAGAAAGTCAGCAAGTGGCTACACTGCTGTAAATCAGAAACAACTAAAATACATACCCACACTGTGTTTTAGAGACCAGAGATCATTCATTTCTGAAGGGATTCAAATTTGCCCAAAATTCAGACTCTCTGTCCCTTGAACTAATCCTGCAGAGCAGAATATCCTTGGTTTTTAAGTGCTTCATAAGAAAAAAAATTATTCTAGATGTCTTGGTTTATGGGTTTTTTTTAATATTCATACAAAGCATTCATTACTGGGAAAAAAGGTCTTTTTGTACACTACATGCAACTGTAATGCCAAATTCAATGCAAGAGTAAATAGGGACAGCATAGTTCATGGAATCCTCCAAGAAAGCCTAATACCACTGCATAGAGCTACTATGAGGGCTCACAAGTCAATGCCCAAACAGACAAGAGATACATAAATATTTTTGAAGTAGTAGCTTATTGCATTGATTTCAGGGAAGTTACTTGTCACAACATTACCGCTGAAAGATATCATTGTACTAGCTGGGCCAGAATTATTGTGTTATAAGAGCCTTCAGAAAATATTATACTTTTTCTTTCCAACATAAGCGATACGTGATTGATTCTAATTTTTTTTTTTTGTGTAACTGAAATCAGGTAAAGACAGTTTGCCAAAAATTATTAATACACACACTCAATATTTTATCACTAAAAATTCAGAAGAAAACCACATCCTCAGAAACAACTGAGCTCAAAAAAATCTATATGCATTTACATTTTATTACCTTTATAAACTATTCCTTCTACAGTTGCTTATTAATCCTATCTCCTGCTATTATTTTTTTTCCTTTTTCAAAGCAGAGACCATTTTTTACTTCAAAAGCAGGGTATTCACTTGCATTTTCATACCTGAGGGATCGCAGAATCGTAGGGGTTGGAAGGGACCTCGAGAGATCATCGGGTCCAACCCCCCTCTGCCAAAGCAGCTCCCTAGCTCATATTACATAGATAGGCGTCCACAGGGGTCTTGAATATCTCCAGAGAAGGAGACTCCACCACCTCCCTGGGCAGCCTGTGCCAGGGCTCTGTCACCCTCACTGGGAAAAAGTTCTGCCGCATGTTGGTGTGGAACTTCCTGTGCTCCAATTTGCATCCATTGCCCCTTGTCCTGTCCCCACAGACCACCGAAAAGGGGCTGGCCAATTCCCCCTGCATCCCATGCTTAAGATATTTATAATCATTAATTAGGTCCCCCCTTAGTCTTCTTTTCTCCAGGCTGAACAGTCCCAGCTCACTCAGCCTGTCCTCATACGGGAGATGTTCCAGGCCCTTAATCATCCTCATAGCCCTTCTCTGGACTCTCTCAAGGAGGTCCCTGTCTTTTTTATCCCAGGGAGCCCAGAACTGGACACAATACTCCAGGTGGGGCCTGACCAGGGCAGAGTAGAGGGGGAGGATCACCTCCTTTGACCTGCTGGACACACTCTTCCTGATGCATCCCAGGATCCCATTGGCCCTCTTAGCCACCATGGCACACTGCTGGCTCATGGCCAACCTGTCATCAACCAGGATCCCCAGGTCCTTCTCCACAGAGCTCTTCTCCAGCAGGTCATCCCCCAGTCTGTACTGATACAGACAGTTATTCCTCCCCAGGTGCAAGACTTTACACTTGCTCTTGTTGAATTTCATTAGGTTTCTCCCTGCCCGGCTTTCCAGCCTGTCCAGGTCTTGCTGGATGAAAAAGTAAAGCAGCATATCCTCTGGATGTACAGCATTTCCTGTTCAGGCAAAGATGTTTTCTGCCAGTATGAACTGCTAATACTGATTATAGCTCCATGTCATTAAAAAGTCATTTTGCAAAAGCAATAGAACGAAAAACTGGAAAGAAAAGCCTGCCCGTGTATCATTAAAAATTAGTTTAACAAGCATTATTATGAGAAATTAGGACTGTACACTTAATAAACAGCATTACCCAGCTGAGGTAGGTTTGCGTGAGTGTCCTGCAGTCATGGTGCCACTATTCTGAAGGCTGGATCTGTGCCCTGTTGGCTTACTCAGCAGCAGGAGCATGTTGCAAAGCAGGCACAGACCCACCGTGGCACCAAGCTCAAATTCACCAAGGCACGCTGTACACTGTAGATGTGTTTATGCTGGCTGCAGAAGAACAGATGATATGCAATGAGGCATGAAGCCTGCTGGAACAAAGCTCCTGTAAATGTTTTGTGAGCTTATCTAAGTGAGTTTAGAAAACATTTCATGTGCTTGCAGTGGACTTGATCTGGCAGAAAAATGTGAAAGCTAGGTTTTCTATACCACAGGTTCCTTGAGCATTTCTGGCACAGCTCCACTGATTTTAATTCTAATTAAAAACCCAACACAATTACTAGAAAGACTTATTTGATCCACCTGATTTCCTTAGCAAAAAAGCTCAGGTTTCTTGCAGTTCTGATCTGTCCTGACAGTAAAAACAGCCTACTTTTGATGTCATTGATGCATGGCTTCTTCCATGCATCACCTCAGGTTACCTCATGACCAGTCCTAAGGCTACCTCATAGGCAAGTATTCAAGATCTTCCAAGTTCTTTCTGTTAAATGACTAAGAGAGTGTCTACAGTAGTGTCTTTGTCCTTATCAGGAGTGCATTTTTGAAGCAGATCTCCCAGACGCCCCCACATTGCACTTTAGTTCAACACCATAGAGGATTCTCAAAGCTAACGAACTGGGTATCTCATTGATGAAGCTAAATCAGAAGATGTGTTCCGGGAGCGCACCTAATGCATCCAGTTACTAAGGGGGGTTCAGTCCAAAGGATGACAGTAGAACAAGACCTAAGTAAACCTACAGATGCAGCTGCTGTGACTGCTGTTCAATGTGTTTTGATCCTCCTGACTCATGATCTTCCGGATGGGATGAGTCTGCTATAACAAGATAGCCTTATGCCATTTCTACACCCAATAATTGAAGCATTCTCTAAATAAAGCTACAATGCACTAAAGAGACTGTGGAAGAAACTTCAAGCTCAAAACTTCAAGCAGAGTGGGAAAATGTAGGCTAAGAAATTAATTCAAGATGTGGTAATATTCACCAAATTTGTATTTTGAGTGCCTGGAAGACAAGTGGAAATAGGTTAACCAGAGTAAGGGAATGTGTATAACCTGCAGAGTTCCCACATGGGTGATAAACTTGTATTTCCCATGCATGCACAGTAGGTTGTGAAAGTGGCTTTGAACATCAAAAAAACTTAAGAAAAATGGTCTGAAATATTCTTGGAACCTATTTTTTGGACATAGGTTACTAACTTCTGCTTTTGATTGCACAATAGTAAAACAATATTACAAGTTATTATTTGTAACTCGACCAAATGAGCTAGGCACTGTATAAGATGAAAGTTTCTTTCTTATTTTGTCGCCTACCCAAAGATTATCTCCCAAAACACAAGCATATTGAGCAAAACTTGGTGTCTGGGAAACTGTAAACAAGATGATCCAGGACTGACACAGCTTGATCACGCCATTACTGGGTTTCATAGAAGTGGACTAAATCCTAAGGATCCTCAGATATCAGATAAGAAATCCCACAACAACAAAGTTAGGAAGAAGAAAGTAACAGGCATTTTATGGACGACCCCAAGTAACATGATCTAATTCTGAAATTAGCTCCAAATTTGGAGATTCAGGTAGGTGCTGTGATGGAGAGCAGGTTTGACCAGATGTCCTCCAGACATCCCTTATACCTTGAATTATTCTGCAACTCCACAATTTTTAACATTTGTTGACAGAAAAGTAAAATCACTTGATATAGAATACACAATGTCAATGAAGCCTTCTCTTGTTTCAGGGCTCAGTGTTTTCTTCAAACTGTATTTCACATGCTGGAGGAAAGAAGTCTGGTAGCCAAAAATTACAGTGCTTCACTGGAATGAAAGCAAATGAGTTTTTACACAAATATGTAAGGTTTATCTCAGAGCTTGAGCCTTTAATTTAAAAAAGCTTACACCACAGGTGAGCCCAAGTTATTTATCACCCATAGAGACTTGCAATTGCACGGAATAAGCAACGAGTCCAGCAGAACCCAGTTCTGATCCTTGCCTCCTTCTATGCTGTGTAACCTTAGGCAAATGACTAAAAAACCCCATCAGTGCTTCAATACACATGAAATTTTTGCACAACAGATAAATCAAGAAGCAGTTAAGAGCATTCTAATCTGAATTACAAGTATATCTAAAAGTCTGAAAAAATACTGAGTTGATTCTCCTTGAGCTTTACTTCTCCTCTTCTAAAACAGGAAATGCAACAGGGCCTTGGCACAGAAACCACTGGAAGAAAATTCTGTCTTCTGTGCTACATGAGTCAGACTAAACTGTCATAGCAGTCTTAATCTGCACTTCCTTACACAGGTTTTATAAGGATTATTTACTTGCATATTATTTGTGATAGGAGCAATTTAAGTAGATAATAGATAATGTTCCTTCCAAGCAAATATATTGGCAGCTAAAGATATAAATAGCATAATCTGTTCTCCAGTTTAATTATTAATTATCTGCATACACAGGTAAACACACATAAACATTTGCAGGCTTTTTTAAAAGGACATTTTTTAAACATTAGAATTTTAATCATAAACATATGCATTAGCTAATTCTCCCAATGCTCTGGCAAAGTAAGGAAATAAGTATTAACATTCTTTTTTTAGCTGAAGGAAAATCGAGATACTGCAGTGAGCAGTAAGTAATTTTTTTCCAAGACCATGTATCAAATTAACGGAAGAACTTAGCTCCTGGTTCTGTGCTCATTCCCTCACTCCATGTTGCCTCTAACTTGATTAGTTTCTTATGACTAACCATTAATAATTCCACATTATGCAATCATCCCTACATAAAAGAGAAGTTTAGTCTTAATAAATGACAGGGAAGCTAAACAATTTTAGAGTACCACAAAATGTATAATAATCAGATTAATTAAAGTGGACTCTGTTTGATTATGGCCATAACCTGATTTACCCAGCCAGTCAGTCTCTCATAGGCTCTAATTGCCAGACAAAATTACATTTCAAAAGTATCGGGAAAAGAGAATCTTTTCCTGCACTTAAAGTCATTATTTTTCTTCTCTGCAAACTGTATAAAATCCAAAATAACCCTTTCAACTCTTTAGTAAGGCAAATAAATAAATAAATGAATCCTGTAACCACAGACTCATTTTGGTTGGAAAGGGACCTCAAAGCCCATCTAGTTCCACCCCCCCGCCAGGGGCAGGGACACCTCTCACTAGACCAGCTTGCCCAAAGCCCCATCCAACCTGGCCTTGAACAGTGCCAGGGAGGGGGCAGCCAAAGCTTCTCTGGGCAGCCTGTGCCAGTGTCTCACCACCCTCATAGTAAAGAATTTCTTCCTAACATCTAATATAAACCTACCCTCTTTCAGCTTGAAGCCATGCTCTCTTGTCCTATCACTACACTCCCTGATGAACAGAATGATGATGAATCAATCCATCATCATCAAAAGCTGTGTGATCAAGAGAAGTTTTGGTAAAGCAACGCAGTAATAGTCAGTGATCAGCAAAAAACCTGCCTCTTGACAGCGAATTAGAAGTTACTCAACTTCAAGAGATCTGACCTGATCACCCCAGACAGCATTTGATCAATTAGTATCATTTAGCAAAGTACGTAAGTGCATGCTTAGTATTCATTTGGAAACACCTTCATGGTCCTTAGGTTATAAGGACATACCTGAGCAATGTACCAAAACTGGATCTCTGCTATTACACTGTGGTTCAATGTAAACATAATACAGTGTGTTATGAGCCACCTGGGCGCGTGTTTTCAGAAGGCAAACTTTTTACTTTTTACTCACAGAGCAACATATATGACCAATAGCTTGAGACAAGGTGGCAAATGCAAGTCCATCCATGTTCTTGTCCAAGACGATATGAAGAAACATAAAGGGCAGCTACAAAACAAAATTTCAAGGAGGATGGAATTCCAAACTGAGTTATTTAAAGCAAAACCATCAGTTCTGCTTCTTTGCTGGTAGAGAAAATAGTTTTTCCTGCTTACTCTCAATCATTTAATTTTTCCAAAATCCTTAAGAACAGAAGGGAAAGATTGGAAACTTAAAAAAAATAGGAAAATTTTACAAATGCCACATGATACTGGTTAACTCAAGAGGTTTTGCATCCTTTGGGGTTTTGAAAATCACGTCATGAAATGCTGTATTCTCCGTTTAGCACAGAAAACCACTAACTCGTAAACCTTCCTGACTGGTTCCATGGCCAAAGTCCCCTTCCCTTTGAAAATCTGTGGAACAAATGCAGCAGCAACCCTGCAGCATCAGGGCATGCCTCTAGCTCTTGACACCTCCTGATGCCACATGCTTCTTCCTCCAGCTTTCTTGGAAGTGAAATAGGAAGAGGAATGACTAGCTGTGGATGTAAGTGGGCCTCAAATTCTGGAGCAACTTGGAAAAAATTTTAAGTCTTCCTTACAATTGCCCTTTTAGGAAAGAAAAAGGACCAGACTCACATTTGCACTCCTTCTCCTGGCCCCAGGCCAAGTGATTCTCATTGCTGAGAATGAGCTGTCCTGTCACTTACGGAGACAGCAGCAATGATGGACTGAGAGCACTGCCTGTAAATTAAATTCCAATTAACTGTCTCCTTGATAGTTACCACTCTTCCCCCTCCTTCCTCACTCTTGTTCCTAACGCTTATGCTTACAGAGACTCAAGGCACCAGCTCTAGACAGAAAACCAAATCAGGCCTTCGTTTTTTCTTTATTTGGTTTCTCTTGAGTTTCTTCTCAACCCCAGTAGCTGCTCCAGCCTCAGCACTTCACCTTTGACCGGTAGGACCAGAGCATTCCTTCAGGTGCTCAGGTCATGCTCGTACCGTGAGTCAATAAGCTGAATTTTTTAGTCCAGTGACATTACTGGCATTGTACCCCCACAAAAGACCAAGGCAAGACAACTTCTGAAAGGGCCCAAAAGCCATTACACACCTTGCGGGTTAGGCATGTGATCAGTAGCACACATCAGACACTTCAGCACCACCCACAAATTCAGGACCAACAACCAAAACACTATCACACAAAGAGTACAAAGTAAATCCACAGTTCAGAAGCAGAAGTGAAGAATTCCCTGGTTTCAGGTGGTTACTATGTGAATAATCTGTGGTATTAATTTGCTGTTTACTTTTGTCTTCTTCTGGTACCCAGATTAGCCTTTGACTCCAAAGACTTCTCTACAGATTTTGCAGAGTCACAGCCTTTAAAAAGATGTATTTTTGAGTAAGAATAGGGAAAAAATTTCCATTATATTATGGAAATCTGGCTTTCCAGAGAATGACAATAAATAAAAATGAGCTTGGATCACTATAGGTGAGATAGTATAAGGTATGTGGGTGTGTGACCAAAAAAAAAAAAAAAAAAAGCCTTTGAGAGAAAGGAATTCATACATGGGGTTTTAACCAAGTGTCTGAAAGCCAAAACTTTTTTTACCAGAAATGCTAACCTAGTAAATTGGGATTCCTATGGAGACAGTGATTCAGGAGTAAGAAAGGTTTTCAGCTTTTCCTATCAAAATCATTCTGATTAAGACCAAAAGCTTTATTATTACATGGCAAATAATTCCACCTATCAATAATGTTCATTGATCTACAAACGGCATAATTCTAGATCTCCTTCTACATTTAACTGGCTCAAATGTATAAGCAGTAACAGGAACTGAAAAAGGTTTGCCTTGAAAATGTTCTATATAGAAAAGACAGTGTACACTCTGGGCAACGCAGCTCAAGAATAATGATATCATTTAGACATTAGGAAAAAGTTTTTCACTGAAAGGGTTATTGGGCATTGGGACAGGCTGCCCAAGGAGGTGGTTGAGTCACCAATCCTGGATGTATTTAAAAGATGGGTAGATGAGGTGCTCAGGGATATGGGTTAGTAGAGGATGGGTATGGTCGGACTTGATGATCCCAAAGACCTTTTCCAACCTTGTGATTCTGTGGTATTCCAGGAACAGACACAGGTTACTCCAGGCTGACATAATGCAAACAATTTAAGGCACAATTTAAGCTAAATCAAAATTATGTCTGTGTGAGAGAGCTATAAATTCAGACGAGAAAAGAAAGGAATAGGTACATCACTGCAGGTTTTCAGTGAAGTAAAGCTCTTTGGATAATTGTTTAACCTGAGTTTTTAATCTATAATTGAGGTGATTATTTAATTTGAATTTTATTAGGAACCATGCACTGTAGCAACATCCTCTTTAAGTTTACAGATACCAGCTGGGTAACATAGGCGTGAAGAACTAGGATGAAACATTACACTTTAGTGGAAATTCAGCACGTCTAATTAGTCACTTAAAGGACTGATTAATTAAGTTTGGGGAGAGTTCCTTCCATCATACTAAATCCTTCCTGCAAATGTACAGATAGTCCAACTCATGGGAAAGAAACGAAATTATAGAAGGCCACTACTATTATTTCTGAGCTTGCAGAGCTACTATTTCTGAGCTCGCAGAAATCCTTTGCTACATGCTACATACAAGAGGGAAATATTGGAATTACAGACCTAACAGGCATTCAATCTCGAGTTTCAAATACCAGAGAGGAATTTCATTAAATCATACTGTACTTCCTGTTAAATAAAATTTTAACAGAAGATGCTACTCAATTTTCTTGAAAAAATAGTATTATCTTTCAGAACTTGCACTTTTGCAACACCTCTAGTATCTAAAAAATGCCTTTGATTTTAATTACAATGACATATTTGCAATAAATGCAGATCATACTGTCTGCAACTATTAAAAACCTTTAACGTTTTTAATGGTCTCTTAGGTTACTGATAGATTACAAAATTCAGGCACAGAGCCTGATAGGTTGAAAATCAGTCCTTGTTCTGGAAGTACCCTCAGCAGGTTGTGTATGGATGTGGGGTTATGAAATAAAGTTTCCAAAACCTTATTTTTAAAAGTAACAGGTAAAACCCTAAAATGTAACCTCTATTAGAATCACAGTAACCATTGTATTTTTGCTTTTCCTGTCACCTCTCTAAGAAAGACTGATAACACTCAACATACTTTTGGACTGCCTTACTTCTAAAAAGCAAGACGGTCAGGCTACATCAATGTAGTTTTCATCCCACTTTCAATTTCTCAGCATCAATTGTATAGTTTTCCTGTGATGGCTTATTATGTTTTCCCTGTTCGTACTCTGCACAACAGGAAGAGAGTTCAGCTGCTCTTCTTTCTTCCTGACTTGGGGAAAACCTTTCTGTCTGACTTTCCAAGGAGCCCTATCTCAACTGGGAGAGCTGATCTCACACATGTTACACATGAAAGGGTCAAACCAGGAAAATTTTAGCTTTGTATATACCTCTTATTTAGTACTAATAATGTGAATTGCAGTATTCCCTAGATGCCAGACACCGCTGTGCTTTCATCCTCTTCATAACACACAACAGATGGAAAAAGACAGTTTAAAACCTGCAAATAAGCGTCCTTGTTAGCATAACT
The DNA here is from genome assembly GCA_013400835.1 of Zapornia atra. Taxonomy (NCBI): domain Eukaryota; kingdom Metazoa; phylum Chordata; class Aves; order Gruiformes; family Rallidae; genus Zapornia; species Zapornia atra. The sequence continues at coordinate 52,057 of VZTU01010347.1, forward strand.
AACAGGAACCATCTTGGACTGAAAAACAGCCAGGACCGGGTGTCTATGCTCATCCTATGTGACATAAATACATAGAACACTAGACGAGTAATTCATATCACCATATAAGAGTATTTCAGACACACAAATATGACTGCATCTGAAATATGACAGCTAGAATCATGTGTGAGAATTGACAAAACTATTTACAAGGCATCTTTTTTTGTAAAAGTCAGAAATATTTATTCTTCAAACTGTTGTAACCACTTACATTGTTACTCTGGTTTTATAAGGACATTACATACAGTATCTTCCAGCACTTCTGCTTTAGCTAACAGACTTAAATGCGTCAAATTGAAGGCGTCAAAGGCTTGCACAGAGAGAGGCACAGCTTTGAACTACTGTCCGCACACATCAGATATCAGAATTGTCTGGGGTGTTTTTCCTTCAAAATGTTTTAGCTTCCCATGAAAAACATTTTCCAAAGGAAAAATCCCATTAACAAACAACAGCCTTTCTCTCTGTCTCTCAACACCTTCCACAGGGAAATATTTGAACTTTTTTTTTTTCAACAGTGAAATTTTTACAGAACAGTACCTTCAGGTTGCTTTGGTTTGATCAATATTCTACTTGTTTTTCTGTCTTATGCTACAGCTATTCCATTTGGCATAAATGGCTAAATAACCTTCCAGCTTGCTGTGGTTTTGCATGGCAGGGTTCTGGTGGACAAGGGGGTGCTGCCGGGGTGGCTTCTACAAGAAGCAGCTAGAAGCTTTCCCTAGACTTGACAGAGTAAACACCAGCTAGCTCAAGGCTGGATCAGATGCTGACCAAAGCTGAGCCCATCAGTGATGGTCACAGCGTCTCTGGGAATCACATTTAGGAGGAAGAAAAAAAAGAATTTGCAAGCGGACACTTTTTGCCACCAGAGAAGGGGGTGAGAAGATGTAAGGAACTGTGCAGGCACCAAGGCCAGGGAAGGGGGGCAGGATGTGGCATCCCACGTGCCAGAGAGAAAGATGCCCCTGCAGCCTCTGGAAAAGACCATGGTGGAGCAGGCTGTTCCTCTGCAGCCCATGGAAAAAGCCAAGACCCCACCTGCAGCCTGTGGAGAGGTCCCACGCTGGAGCAGGTGGAGACATATGGAAGATACTGTGACCCACATTGGAGTCAGACCTTGACAGGTTCTGCAGCCTGAGGGGGGTGGGGATAGGGAGAGAGAGGGGGAGAGAAGNGAGCGGGGTCCACGCTGAAGCAGGATTGCTGGGGGGACGGGGAGGGAAGGGCAGTAAACAGATGGACTTGTGACTCCATGGGGCACCAGGCTGGAGCAGTCTGGGCTTGAGAGACTCTCTATGATTTTATGACTGCCTCCATAGAAGTGACCCATGCTAGGGCAGCTGGTGAAGAGCTGAAGCCCCATGGGGAAAGGACTCACATTGGAGAAGTTCAGAGAGCTATCTCCTGTGGGTGGGACCCCACAATGCAGCAGGGGAAGGGTGTGAAGAATGCACACACCCCCCCCCAGGGCTAAGAAATCAAACAACTCCTGAGGAACTGACCAAAACCCCCATTCCCTGACCCTCCCCATGTCACAATGGAGGGGAAGAAGGGAGTAAAATTATGACTAAAATGAAGTCTGCTAAGAAGGGAGGGGTGAGGGGAGGTGTTTTATGATCTGGTTGCACTCGTTACCAGACTCAGGCGTCACTGTGTGTGCAGTGCAGTGTCATAAATTAGAGAGTTTTCTTTCTTTTACTCTGTGCTGAGTCTGTTTTGCCCGTGACGCTGATTGTGGAATGATCTCTCCCTGTCCTTATCTCAACTCCTGAGCCTCTCAATATATATTTTCTCCCCTGTTCAGCTGAAAAAGGGGAGCGATAGAGCGACTTCAGTGGGCTTCTAGCCTCCAGCCAGGGCCAAACCACCACACAGCCATAAGCTGAATTCTCAGAGAAAAATAATTGTTACAATAAATTTTGTGTTTTGCTCTTTTTTCCTCTCAAACCCAAACAAAATATTTATGATTTCTACCAAGGAAAAAATATGCTAGATCCTCCTCCAACTTCCAAGTCGAATACCATCCAACAACTTCCCAATTAAATACCATCAGGCCAACAAGCCTTATAGGGCTACCTAAGGAAATGGTTTTTTATTTCTGTTGCACCATGCAGAAGAGCATAACTCCAGGTAGACAATATCAGATCAAATGAAACCAAAGATCGAACCAAACCACCTTCCTTCACCCTGGAGGTACTCTGTAAAAGGAAGAAAGTTAAGAGTGGTCATGAATATCCGAATAGTATATATACACCTTTGGGTAGCCCTCCAGCAAATTCACCAGATCTCAGCAACCACGACAGGTTCCATGGCCTGCCTCCTCTCAACTGAAGCATCAATTTTTGCTAACAGCCATCAGTCCTGACCTATACTCTGGAGTAATACCACTCAAACATTTCATGTATCTACTGTTCCATTTCCAGCCAGGTCACACACTGAGAACACTGGTCATTAGTAGTAATTTATTTTATAAATCAAAGGATCAGTAATGCCATATGTGGCTCGCTGGCACTTATCCCACTGAGTCCAAAGTGGGTCTGGAGGCAGACAAAACCAAAGAGCCCCTTTGCTACTTCTTGTCTAACCTAGCATACTTCGCCACCAACTAGCAAAGAACAGTAGAAGACGAAGGTGCCCAAATTCAATTACTTTTTCCCAACCAACATGAGATTAACAGACACTTGAAACTTTTTTAGTGTAATCATTGTAAATTCAAGCTCATTGACAATGAACTTGTTTTCCTCTCTTCAGCTTTACTAGTATAGCTCATTGATCTCCAAGCCTTTGTAAACCATACAGTGAAAAACCATCCCAGTGAAGAGGCCTTTTTTTTCCAGTCTCAGTTGGATGCATTTTGTTTTTTATCAGTAAAAAGCATACTACAGTTATATTACTAATGAAATCAAAAATCATAATATTATACATACAAATTATTTATCCAAGGGCTCCTAAAATTGAATAAAAATTTAGTTGACTCACTCTGAAGCTAGGAAATCATTATCATGATTATTTGCATTGCAGAATAAGAATTTTTAAAAATATCCCATTCTCTAATATGGAAAACTCCCTTCAAAAAAAGCTATTTTCTTACAAGATTGTCTCAGACATAATATTCCTTCAGTTCAAAATAAACAAGGAAGATAAACCAGCAAGCAGGTTCCAAACATCCACTTCTTTGAACACGATTTTTTTGCACTGCTGCTTTCTTTTTTAAGAAGTGAAAAGGCTTCCTCCAGGTATTGCTCTGCACCCAAGTAAAAGATGCAATTAAAAATCAGTCTTCTAAAACGTTCTTGTTTCTCACAGACGGGTAGAATAACACTCAGTCTTGCACAACCTGAATGTGAATGAGCTCCTGCTGTATCCCAAATGATTTGGCCCTGTGTGCTCAAAAGGTAAAGCAAGGATAATAAAGAAAATCAGGCCAATAACAAGTATTGCCTAATCAATAACAAATAACTTCAGTCTGGACATATACTTTCAGTGTATTTCTGATCTTAGGAAATTTTAATGAAAAATACACAGATGTTATATTTTAAACTGGCTCCTTTTATCTACTAAACCAAATATTTAAATGCTGTAAACAACCCTTAAAATATACTTTCATTTAAAAGTCTAGTATGTGCATGGTGTATGGAATTAATAGGGAACAAAATAAATCGAACAGATGTAACATCCACTATGCCCTACTTTGCCTTTGACTACCACTATCAGCAACTGATGGCTAAGGAAAGGCTAAATGAGCAAGGGAACAGCAGCAATATTTTCTCAATAGCAAAAGTAGTTCAAAGTTTGTGCCTATACTTTTGCTTGAATAGCACTTCAGGGGTTTTTTGCCAAGAATTCGTTAAATGATTTCACAGCCTGGTTGTGCAGAAGAATTTCTAACCATTTTAAACTTTTTTGAAAGCTTTCAGGTTGAAAAATTGTGTTTGATACCCTGATGTCCTGCACCATGAGAAAAAGAATAAATAACCTGTATTGTTCTTTCCCACACTGTTCAAGGTTAGATAAAACTCTGGGTTATTGCTCAGTTATGTTTATCGTAAAGTTGAAATGTATCAGTGAACTTCATCTCCTCCTGTATAGAAGTTGTCTCATGCTCTGGATTGCTGGCCTTTTTATTATTATCTAATTTTCTTCTTTCACTTTTGAGAAAGAAGTCCAGACCAGAATGAAAATTTCAGAAAGTGATCCCACCATGGATTTATGAAAGCGTATCTGCAACATCATGACAACATTTTCTGGTTTATTCACTATTCTTGCTTACTGGTGCCCAATTTTCACTGTTGCTAAGTTGGAGGAGAACTTTTTAAGGAGCTATATATTACATTGCTCTAAAGACCTACTGTCTAAATGCTAACAGCTAATTTCAGGACCATCAATGCAGTATGTATACTGTAGGCTGTTTCCAAATATGAATTACATTAGTTGATTATGAAGTTTCATCTGATACTTTACTGAAAAAAAAATAAATCAGTCTATAACGAAGTTTTCCTACAACTTTTTGCAGCAAGAGTTAGCTTATTGCCCTTAATCATTTGGTTTTATCAGCCCATTTGGCAACTTTTGTGTTATCCACACTCAAAGGACTTTTTAATAATTTGCTGAGCCTAATGAAAAAATAAATTAAGACTTGAAGACAACAAAGAATTAGTGAAGTAAACACTTTGATAGTAAATATATAAGAGAACGATTTGTCTTTGACATGGAGAGCATCTGATCTCTGCTGCTCAAACTATAGAGTAAGAAAACTTCTTTACATTTGTTATTAGGACTACAGTGCTTTTGTAAGTAAAACAGAAAAAATATTAAAACATTTTCAAACAATCTGTTTGGATTTACTGTGAATAAGTATTTAATCCTGCATAAGCAAATATGCCAATGGTAAGTAAAAATAATATTATTTGCAGTGCTTATTAAGTTATATAAAATCAACAGAATACTGTCCCTTGCTTTTACTGTAGGATCATGCATACATATATACTAAAAAAAAGTACAAATTATGCACTTCCTGCACTAAGAAGGATATTAAAGAATTGGCTCATTGAGGCTCATTCCCTACGAGATAACCTTAAGCCTGGCATCTTGTTTATGTTATGATAAGGTTATACAGCTGAGAGAAGGAAGTTGTTAGAAGTGACTTGATTTTAGTACTAAAGACAGGTATCTTCCTCTACACAAGTACTGAATAACTGTATGTGACTATTGTAAGAGAGTGAACCAACTATGCACAAAAAAGGAAACAAAATTTATCAGTTTAATCTTAATTCAGAAGTTAAGTTTAGAAGCTGTATCACTCTCCACCTTTTTCCAGCTCATGTTTCCAAATGAAGTCCTAGATGCCATAAAGAAACTGTAAAGTAGAACATGCAGTCCACTTATGCATGAATTGCAACGTAGAGTAAAATCAGCTCTAAGCATGAGGAGACCATGTGGTCTCACTTGGCATGTAGCTCTAGGAGGACTACATAACAGACCAGAAAAAGGAATGTATGTACACAGTAAACAATCATCAGCTTGCAGAAGGGTCCCTGTTGATTTTCGCCATTTGATATTCCACAAATGATTCTAGAGAGGGCCCCAAGTGAATCCATCGAGCAAATGCCAGGGAAGGATTAAGCTAAAACACCTCCCACTCTTCTTGGTAAACACAGAAGACAACCAGGAATGGCACTGTTGCTCAGATCATGGTATTCGGTCGCACTGGGAAACGTGAAACCCGTCAACAATAATAATGTCTTACTACAATAAAGTTTAAAAGCCAGAAATCAACACATTTTGGCCAGATACAGACATGTGGTTATGGTCCAGGTCTGCAAACATAACTAAGCATTTCGCTGTTATTTAACACTCCCAACATGAAATTGCCTTACAGATGCTTTTATCAGAAAACCTCGGTGCTTCCAGCTTCCAATACCAACTGCTGACCCACAGCTCCTACACAGCTGGGTGATTTCATTCTACTTAGCAGAGAGACTACAGCTAATTAAAAGCAATGTCATCTCTTGGAAGGCAAAGAAAAGAGGATATTAAACCTTTCCATCACTTCAAACCAAAATGGTCAGGTTCAGACTCTGCTAACAGTAAACAAAGCCAGACTGACTGAAAACTGTAGGCTTTAAAAATATTTGAAATACGCTGAAATTATGGATATATTTAAATTTCACTTTCTTCTTTCTTTGAACAGTTCTGTACGTATTTCAAAACCTTCAAGGGAGAAGATAGACACCACAGGCTGCAATATCTTCAGCCTTCAAAGTACGAGGGAGACAACTCCAGCTAAGAGAAACATTCCTGGTAAAGACTGTATACATTTAACTACAGTTTAGGCTGCAATACATCTCTCCATTGGATAGGCAACTGTTGTTTTCCCTGCCATTGATCTTTCCCAGCTGTGGGGAGTTTGCAAGTGATCTCCTGCAGATACCCAGGTCAGAACTAAAGACATGGGTTAGTACTGAGGGCTTTCAGTCCTAGATCTGAGAGATCTGGATTAATTTAATTCCTTTCACTCTGGGAAAGGGGGAAATAAATATTCAGGTCCTCTGCTTCCCCAACTGTACTAATCTTGGGTGAATACTACAAGTAATTAGCCCTGACTTGAGCTTCCAGCACTGTCCTTCCCCAGAGAAGATAGAGACTTTATTAAGGAAATCACATAACTGCTGTCAACCACTCCATTTCATCAAGCCTTACTCCCAATTTTTTCCTCCTGGAAAACAAATCTACCAGTGCATTTGGCTCCTCCAAATCCCCAAACTGCTGCATTGTCAGTGTCTGGAAAAAAAGAGGGCCCTTCAAAAGCTGCTGCTATGATCCCATCCAAGCTAGTCAATGGGTCATGCTATGGGGGGGAGGGTGCATAAAGCGACCTAGCTCTTATTCAAACAGTCATCTGGAGAGGTATATATGGGAAAGAGAGTCCTCAGCATCTAGACAATTTACCAGGAATATACTGAAAACTTTCTAATTGCTGACTCACAGCTTTTCAGTGTGTTGGTGAAGAAAACTACTACATTGCAAGTTCAAAAGAATAAACTGTAAAGTCCTGATAATAAAGTAACAGTTATATTTTATTTTTTATACAAGAGATAATCCTCAAAATAAAAGAGTGAGGGTTTTTTTATAAGTACAGGAAATATTTTTGAAAGAAAGAAGCAACTCATTAATGTACTGATGACAATCCTAAATATTTTAAGATTCGAAAGAGAAGTTGGAGTCGGTTAAACAGTTTTCCACCTTGGGAATTCTTATTTTAATACAAAAAACTCCACATTTTCACAAAGCAAAGACTTCCAGGGTGTTTGAAACTCCACTCATAAAATGGGGAATAATGTAACTTGCTTCAGAAAAAAAAAGTTATCTGAAAGTAAATTTTGTAAATCACAAAATGATCAAGAATGTTTCATTTTTGTTTATTGTTCCACATTATATAATAGTGAGCTAAAATCATGTCTTCAGCAATGTGAAAAGTGGGAGGAGAAAAATATCTATCTTCAACAAGAACTGGGTTTGATTCTGCAGTCGTTTATTCTCTACAGGAAAAAAGAAAAATGCTTATCTTTTTCACAAGAAAGCAAATTTTTGTTGGGGATGAAACAACACAGAGGAGTAGTAAATACTTAAACAGGAAAAAAGTGTTTTCAGTTTCACAGCAATTCAATACCTTTTTTACCTGAACATCTCTGCAGATTTTACAATTTTCCTAGCTGCTATAATCCACCCCAGAGTGATAGCTCCCAGCAGAGCTGGCTAGCAGCGGGGCCTCATCGTACCAGCCACAAGACAAAGCACGATGGCGGACGTTTTATCTGCCCCAAATTGCTTATAATCCAGTGGCCACGACACAGGGCTGGCTGGTGACAGTGCAGTCCCAGCTGTGAAATGGGCCCTTCTCCAGTTATCGACACAATTTCACACAAAGGGTTAAAGTATTATTTATCAATCCCATGCAGAAAGGTTTAATTCCAAAGACAATCAGTCTTTTGAAGTGTCTCCAGCCACTGACTACTCAGGAAACCAACACATTTCCCAGCCTCCAGCTCTACTTTCTCCAGTGCAATGTACACAGAACCAGCGTGCTCCACAGCACTCTAGAAGCTGTCTAATCGGAGTCCTTTTAGACAAAGTTATTTAATTTGGCAAAAGCAGCTGAGGCTTTTCATTCCCTGTGCCGTATTTCTGATTCCAAATTGAGAGTGACCATAATTTCATGAGAAGCAGTTTAGAAAGGGGAAAAAACCCGAAAACAAATGAAAGTCCCAGGTAGGATAGGTTCCTTATGCAGAAAATGGTAACCTTGTTACTGAAGGTGCTTGCTGAATACCTGAATTTATGGCAACGCTAAATAAATGCTCTAGTTTTGTTTCCACCTTCCATTTTAAAAAATGGAATAAAAATTTTTGCATAGTTGCTCGTCTGCAAGGTTGGGATCTCCTCATAATCTTTAGATCAGTCTCTGATACACCACCACTTGATCACAGGGTTGCGAGTTTTGTCTTGTAGGGATAACTAAAATTGTATTTTAAATGACACTGATATAGAAGCAGTACTGTCTCCATCTATACTTTGTACCCAGGGAAGGCTTTTGCCCCTGCAGAGTTAATATGGCATTCAGAAAAAAAAATAAAAATGTAAATGGCACTGCCTAACAAAGAGGAAGGAACTCCCAAACTGATTTGCTTTAGAGCAAACTTCAGCTCTGCTGATGGTGGGTCCCTTTATGAAGGTTTGCCTCCCATCACCCAACACTGCCCTTTAGCAGCTGGAGATGGTGTTTGGCCAAGTCTCTCTTCAAGCAGTAATAAAGAGATTAAAAAAAGCTATCATACAAAAACCTGATACATGAATAATAGGTAGCTGCTTAACACCTGCTTAATTATTGCATTCAGGCTATCCTTTTTCTACAGGCATTTTTAATTTATCTCCAAGACAATTTATGGGATGGAAACGCTAGCTGAAAAAAAGATGACGAGGTTAGTATAGCCCAAGGTATTTCATTTCAGGTTTTACAATTAACACACATGCTGGAAGTGCTGGAAAGGTCTCAAAAGAGCAGTGAATTTGTCAAGCGCTCTCCTTCTCTGCTACATGCATTTACAAGGGCAGGTAATGGAAGACCAACAGCAAGTATACTGGTACTGTGCAAGTCAGAAAGCCACAGATGGACAGTTCTGGGAGAGAACGGTACAAACATGCCACACAAGCACAGGGTAGAGAATATTTTTACCCCTTGTAGGACTTTCCACCAGCACAAAAAGTCTCCAGAATACAGCTTTGCTAACTGCACCTTGTTGAGAATGAAGTGAGCTTCACTCTCTCTTCCTAGTTATCTTTCAAGCACTGCACTTTGATGGCAGAATTAATTTTTGTCTGGTTTTAAAAGAAATTCCCCTTTGACAAGTATGAATATTTCTATCTGCTCAGGAACCGCAAAAAGAGCGGTTCAGATGCTGTTATTAGAGTCAGGGGTGCTTAGAATGAACAAGGAAAACACGAGGACACCCTATTAAACCTAAACTCCATGCATGGTGCAGCACCGACTGGGCACTGGGGCAGAGTGGTGGGAGCTGACACTCTCCTGGGAAGCCGCTGCTGGTTTGAACTCAAGCCTGGAAACAAGTCTCTGAGGTGCACAGAAAGCGTAAAGCATTTGCAGATACTAATGCATGTAATAAGCTACACTACATAGGTTGTGTCTGGGTGAGGAGGCAGTGTTATATAACTATTGTTAAAGAAAAAGCAACAGTCAAGGGTGGGTGGGGGCAGGAGGAAGGGAAGGAAGGAAAAGAAATCTGAAAAGGAGAGACCCAGGAGAGGAATTAGGAGAGAAGACAGTCAGTGGTTTCATTTTCACTTGTCTCTGCAGAGTTTGGTAAAAGCCAGTAGCTCAGCTTACTATAATTAGAAATGTATGTCTTCCTGCAGGTTTATTTGGTGATTTGAACTGGAAAATATTCTCTTGCTGGAGAAAGAAAGAGAGGGTGGAACATCCTCTAGTTCCACTATATTTCAGATTCAATTACATCTCCACAAGAATGAAATACACCCAATTTTGAGCCTGAAGCTGGAGTTAAATACACTTACCTAATTTCAGCACTAGTGGTTGGACATGAAAAAAGTATTGTTTATTTTCTGGGTTATTAACAGCTCCAGTCTCTGAACGCTAACCTGGTTTTGCAGGTACACTTGGCAGGAAGGTCGGGTTTTCAGTTTGTGAGATATCATTATTCTCCTCCCCAACACATCATTACATCAGCAACAAACCAACAACTGTTTGCAGATCACCAGCAAACCAAAAACTTAAACTGACTTTTAATTCCAGAAAAAAACAATAGAGTTTCTGACACAAAATACTCTCCATTATTTGTCTGTGCCACCTTTATGCCAGCTGAGCAAGAGAAAATTGGGGTGAAATTAAGAAATGCTCTGAGCTACTTGATACCAATTCAGAGGTAAAGCATGGCTGAAACAGAAAACTGCCTATTAAGTCTACAAAAAGGATAGATGCCTTCTGAGGGGGAGAGGAGGTGTTACTATTCGACAACGTTAAATCTGAGTGGTCTGCTGGGAACTTTCACAGGGAGAGCACAGAGCAGCAAAAGCTGTCCAAAATGGATACAAATACGTTGTCAAGCCACTGTGACAGCCCCATTATGGGTGAGCAGCTTAGCAAAATTAACTCGATCTCAACTGTCTCACAATATAAATGCCACAAGCTCAGGAGGACTTGAGCTTCCAGTTCCCCCATTTCTTCCTCCGAGGTTAGCAAGAGAGCTGGCATCAAAGAGAAGCAGTGGGTCAAGAAAAGCCTTATTCACAAGAACCACCACCCTGGGAAGGACCCTCCTGCCACATGCCAGATCTGTCACACTGTGAGAGAACACACTTTCAAAGACACACACAGTTGCTCTCTCTCCTTGTCCAGCTTTGGAAAGGAAATCTAAAAGCAGTTACAGACAACAAACAATACATCTGTTTGCATTTACGGATGCCTGAAGTTACAGCAAACCATCATAGTTTTCAGTGACTTTTTTGTTCCCTACTGTGAACTAATGAAAGAGCACAAAAAGGATAATGACTTAGCATTGGTAGCAGCTTGAAACTTGTTAAATGACATTTCCCCAACGATAGTAGCAATAATACTTCCAAACTTGGTCTGTGAGGTATATATGTGACATATATGTGTAAGAAAGCTAGTGCTTTTAAAGTGTATTTAACTGTCACACACAGAACGTTTAAAACAAAAGCTAGCTTTATGACAACAGTTAAGGGCACATTACAAGTTTTGCTCAGGTTTACCTGACTATTCAGCAAAAGCATTTCAGCACATGCTTGAGTCTCATTAAGCTCTCAAGGATGTGAGCCTGGTGATTTGCTGAGCCACGGCATCAGCAATCAACTCACCAGCCAAACTCAAAGGATCTTCAGAATAACCACAGCAGCAAGGCAGCAGAGTAGGGGGCTGAGAAAAGGTAAAGCATGTTATCCTCACTCTTCAGGAGGATTTCCCTCACACTGTGATCAATTTATTAGGAAATAATAGCAAGTTACAAGATTTCCTATCTTTGCTTACTTTAAAATAACAAGATTCATCGCTCTCTTCAGGTCCATACACCCCAACAGAACTGCTAGAGCAGGCGCCAAAGTGTCACAGAGGATCTCTGCTAATTCAGCTTAGTGCAGGCATTGCCACATGCATGGATCTGAGTGCAAAGACACATGGGACAGCATTATCAGAATAATGGCTCACACAAATATGTCCTCCTAGCCAACATGAGAGACTAAAGGGAAGGAGGTGCCCTCATTATAGAAGATACAGACCCCTCTGCTGATTCATTAAAATGCAGCCTTGTCCTTGCTCCAGATCATCATGTTTGATGCCACAAAACAGGGAGAGCAGCAAGGGCTCCCTCCTGGTGAACAATCAGCTAGCTCTGTGTGTTGTTCCACAGGATGAGGTACTGCCAAGAAAGCACATAAAGGAAAAGTTTCATGCACAAACCTGATCGTACAAGTATCACTTCTATCCTTCCTCGCTCTCTTTCTGCTCTTTGCCCTCCATCTTTTTCAATGCTACAGAGAACAAGAGCGATCCACCTACAGGTGAGGTCTTACTGCAAACACACTGTTTTTCAGCTCCACTCAATACACATACTGACAGCTGACACTATGGCTCCTAATCCTGCCACTAAAGCCCAGCCAACACCATGCAGATCATTCATGAGACAAGGATTCGTCAAGTCACATCCAAGAATTGCTCAACATTCATCATACAAACCAAGTACTTTCTCATGTAGCTGCCTAGAGGACTCTAAATTTAGTCTCCTGAGCAAGTCAGCAACCATCTCCACTCCCCACCCACCCATTTTTTAAAAGATGCAATCCAGCATTTACCACAGTACTGCTTTTTAGCACCTATGTACTTTGATATTTGCAGGAATGAGTGCACTAGTGCCTATTCTTTGGAGGTTTTCTGAGATGAAGAAGGGTATTTGCTTTTCTTAAACTGACTAAATCCTCACAAGTCAGGATTATTTTTGTCTCTTTTTTGCTGGCCTTATAAAACAAAAATAGTTACATTATTGACATAAACTCTGATAAGATCTCCAATCTAACAGACTGAAAATTTTGCACCTAAGTCTCAGAGGACTGCATTGAATTATCAGTATCATTTGATGAAAGTAAGTGCTCTCCAATTTTTCAATATGCCCATATTAAGTGAAAAGAGATATCAACTTATAGAAACACTTATCTAAACTAAGTTACCATCATCAGATGATAACCTTACGAGATGGGTAAAGAAAGAGCCATTAATGTAAGCTTGTAGACTGCCACTGAACCAAAGGAGAAAAATAATGAGACAGCAAGCAGAATAGCCTTAACTGGAAAAAAACCCAAACCAAAAAACCCTATGGATGTCTTTTATTCTTGTGCAGACCTAGTTGAATCTGAAATCGCCAATAACTCACACATTTACTACAGTATTTACTACAATTGTAATGACAGTTTGTTATTTGTCCTGGCATCTTTCTGAGCTTCTGCACATTGCGGTGTCTCCCTAATAGAAACAGCACCAGCAGAACAGAAATAGCCTCATTTTTCAGGAGCTCTATCTCCACTAAAAGTTTATTTTGGGTTTCTTCAAGTCCCAGTTCATCTCTATGAGGAAAAGTACTCAACGTATGGCTGCTGAACCATAAATACTGACATCATTGTAAGAAATAATTCTAATTATCGATTTAGAAGTGAACGAGTATATGAAAAAAACAACTTTAAAACTGTCATTAAGAATAAAACTTAGATACATGTAACACCTTCATGTGTTCAGTTATTCTGGTTAACACATGCTAAGCATATTAAAGACAGTGTGAGAAAAATCCCACAACCCAACTAAAAAAAAAAAAAAAAATCAATGTTCAGCAGGATATGCTTTATGGCAACCTCTTTTTTTAATGAAAATGTGTGAAGATGATGATCATCTTGTGATGACTAATTTTTAAAGAGGAGTTTGTTCTGAGTTCTTACACAGAATGCATGTTCCCTACAAAACGTGCCTTATTCAGCACCTACCCTGTGCTTTTGAACTGCATATGGATAGTGCTGCCCCATTTTCTAAACACACCAGTCATCACTGTTATTCCCTAACAGATAAGCAGCTTCTCACAATTACCTTCAGCAGATTAGATTCTCTTCTGCCATCCTTAGAGGACCTGTCTGAGCCTGGCCCCTACGTCTCTGACTTCATTCCCTTTGTCCTTTTGCTCTGTTCAAGCCATGCAACTGGCAATTAAAGCTGAATTAATCAAAGAGGGAGCTACCATCACAACAGGTAATGAAGTACTAAGAACAAGAGAAACCCAATGCATAGCACCAGAGATAATGAAGGATGTTTTTAATTGTATTTCTTCACATTCCCATCCACATCAGTTCTCACTTTTGGGCTCTTCATCTCCCTCTCAGCTCCGTATTTCCAACTGGCTGAAACTTCCTTCCCTGAAGCAGGTCCCTGCACCTGCCTTTTTCAGCAAAGTCCTATTCTGCTTGCGAGAATATAAGTCTCTCCATCCCTGTCCCCACGTGATAAGATATAGACAAATCAAATTAAATCCGCTGGCTGACATCTATTTACCTGGGGAGTTTTTAGGACATTAATAATGTTACTTTGAAATTTTTCAAGTGTGGTCCATGGTTTGACAGCATCGTATGTGTGTCACAGGCTATTATTGCCTCATCGTCCAGTTTCTAGTTTCAGCCTGTGGCATAATTTGTATTCCATATCATTAGGATCAGACTTGCCAAAACACTGGACACTTGCTCCTGACAATGGGGGAAAAATTGACCCTGTAAATGTAGCTTCTTTTAAGAAAAAAAAAAAATAAATCTATCTATAAAATTCCTAGATCTTTTATGGTACAGAGATACTCATATGCACACACATACACATGAAGAAAAACTCTTCTGAAAAGATGAGCTAACAGAGTGTCGTCTGCCAAAAGAAATCCTCCCCCTTCTGCAAGGAAGGAAAGATCCACATGTTCCTATAGCACTGTTTTCCCTTTTTTCTGCTTTTCACAAGCAAGCAGGAATTGATTTATCCAATCCATAATAAAAGGCAACGTAGCAATGGAAAAATATATCCATCTGATCCAGCATTACCAATCACACAACACACATGCCTCATTAGTTTCTCTCATACACTCCTGCAATGAGAGCACCTATCAACTAAGGAATTTATGCTCAGACCTCATTAAGTACCTGCCTGTATAAATTATCACAAGGTATTGCACATGCACACCAAGTTAAACTAAGGTTCATTTTATGTAGAAAGCAATGAGTTTCTAAGCTATAAATCTGAACATACTGACCTTTTAAAACTTCCTCAATCCGCATGCAATACATAGGTCTGGATGGCAAACTGTTCTGGTGCTAAAATTTTGTATGTTTTACATTCCCTATTAAATTTACTGTCACTTCATTATCCCAGTGTTGGACTGATGCTACCAATTTGCCTTTGATAGTCTGTATCAAAATGAATGAAAAATGCAAGTTAAACCCCCTCAAACATATTTGATACCTTGCAAAAGAAGTGATAAAAGTAAAACAGACTGCAATTAAACTCTCTTGCAGAACCTCACAAAAAGTAAACTCCAAAGTATTGACAAAATTTCAGAAATTCATGACATTCAGACTAGTAGGCAAAGCACTAACACGTTGTTCTACCTTCATTTTTAAGTCTTAACCATAAAACCACAATTTTAGACATCATATATTGTAAATAATACTTAAAATCCTACTAAGAATATATATCCTTTCTATATTATTCCAGAAAAAGTTACACTGTGACTTCAAAAATGACACTGATTCTTAAACTGAAGTTTAGAGATGACAAACTAATAGGTTTTTTTGGGGGTTTTTTTTTCCTTTCCTTTTTATACTTAGAAGTTTCTACTGCAAGTTTCAGTTCAACTTTGCCCAACTAAATACACTTCTTCACAATGCCTCTGCTAGAAGCAAAACAAGTAGTGCAGGTCACTAGCTGCCTAACTTCTTCTGACTGCCTCAAACCTTCCAGTAATCACTTCCACAGCAGATGCCCAAGCAACAAAGGGTTTCTAGAGCCTCATGCAAACTTAGATCAAATCTTTTCACATGTCTCTCTACATCTTCTCTGGAACTGAAGAAGCCTCATATACTCAAGGGTAAGTAAACTCCTGCTCAGTCACACCACTGTTTTATGATTCTAAGACCAAACAGATCTGTAGATCTATGACCTAAGTATTAAACAACTGCCATGAATAATAAGCCATGAATAAACTAATTCAGTGAACAGCACAATATAAAACTCTACTCTTACTTTAGCTTCTCCTTTATGTACTAATGACATGCTTGGATACCTTCTTTACAAGCTGCCCATCTGACTGAACAGCTAAAGAGAAGAGAAAACACAAAGAGTGCCACTAAGTAATGTAACATTATCGACTATTACTTTAACCAAATAGTTATTTATTACTCTGTGAGCATGTGGACCATGCATCAGTTATACCATTGTTTCTGAGCTGTCTCCCCATAAACCCAAATATCCTTTTTCACACTAAAATATCTTACCACCTTATTTGAAGTAATAGGGTATACTGAGCTTACTTTTTTTAAAATAAAATTTTAAATTTTGAAGTGTCATTTAGGAGAGGCAGAAAAGAGGGAAATTTGCATTTCACTCCCAACAGTGTAAATGTAAAATAATTAATATGCCTAGAGTTTGTACTTAGACCAGCCTAATCAAGATAACATTTGTAACACGGCAGTAATGTAATAAGACATGTCAGAATCAACTTACCTTTTGCATCAGATGTCCATGAGCCACAATTCCACCTCAATCCAAAGAAAGCTTGACCTGTTGAATATGAAGCAATACATTTTCACCCATGATGAAGTTTTGCACTCTTTAAAACAGGCTAACAAGCCAGATCTTTGTGTGGAAGAACCAAAAGCACTTTGTCACCACAGAGAGATTAGTATCCCACAACTTTCTTTTGGCTTTAAGTTACAATTCAAATACTTACAGATAACTTAGCTTTCCCAATCAGTAATGGATCTCATTTTGATCCTTACATAGTATTCAATGAGGTTCAGAATTTAATTCTAAGTAGTATCTCGGAAATAATTACAAAAAACCCTGAAGGTTGCCAACCATTAAAAAACCAAAACTGTACACACAAATTCTTACAGTCCCCTTGGAAAAAAAATCTAAAAAGACCAAAAAGTAAACCATGCCCTTTTTCCTTTACTTAACTTCTCATCTTGTTACCTTTGTATATATTATTTCTCTCTGAGTAAAATCAAAAGAAAGGAATGGAAAAGATGGTAAATAGAAAGAAAGAAATAATGACTATCAGAGAGATGAGGGGGCCGTTTTCTGCCAACAGTACCATTATATTAATTACATTTTAATAAAATCAGCTCTCTTAAAATTATAGCTGTCAAATAATAAATTTTCTTATAGTCACACAACCTGAGATTTAGAACAGTTTTGCTGAAATTTCTTGAGCTATAAAGCAAAACAAACAAGACTAACAGCTTGCGTTCATTAGGAAGTAAGCGGAAGTTAGAGGTGTCCAACCCTCATTAACGTAAGTAAAACATACTGCTAATGCTAATGTTGTCCTTGAAAAGAAAGCAGGTCAAGTTTCAACTCTCTACTAGCATGACAGCAACATAACATCAAGTTTTATACTCTGAGTTTAAGATGAAACTTCACGGACATCTTTTGGTGTACAGAATTGTAGTGTGCTATATAAATCCCCTCCAAAGTGTAGCAGTACACATGAATCCACCATTACTGACTTAAATTGTTTCACTGACTCCACTGAGGCAGAAGAGATCTGGTTTCAGGGTAAGCTAGGAAAAGATACCCAAGTCTGGAACATTTTATATTAACATTGGCCTGCCTATTTTTCCCGTGGTTGTACAGGTGCAGGGAACACCACTGCATCATAATGAGGTCAGTAGCAAAGACACAATCCCATTTCTGATTGAGTGGCAGAACTTCTATTAACTTGATAGGGAGCTATAGCAGTGCCTGAGTGGCAAAAGGTATCCTGCAGGCCCTCTTTACTTCCCTTAGGCATGGATTAGAAGTGCCAGTGTTTTAGGATGTAAAAGAGGAAGAGAAAAAACAAGAAGAAGAATTGAGAAAGGGGATTATTTCCATGGGTTTGTTTGTTTGTTTTGTGTTGAGCCATACTGACACATAGCCAAGTGCAAACAAGAAAGCAAAAACTAACAGTGTTACATGCCGCAAGGGAAAAAAACAACAATCTGGTTCTATAATGCATTGGGAAATTTCCTTGGGAATAATGCTGTCACAGCATGCTTGCATGGCATAAAGAGGAAAGAGATGCAGAACTGAATAAAAGATTGGGGGAGGAGATTTCTAAAGGATCAGTTAAAGACCATCAAGTTTCTGATACAGCCTGTGAGCAAATTGCCTTGTCACACACACCTTCATAGGGGCAAAGATACAGTTAGCCCTTTCTGCTGATTTGCATCACTTGTTTGCTATTATAAACAGTTTTCCTAGGGAACATTTAACTCGTTAAAACAGATGAATTTGAAGCCAGCTGGACAGTGTTTTGCAACTCAGCTTAAATGCATCCCTGGCTTTCAGCAAAGAATCCAAAGCTGGTTTCTCACCACTCCCCATCCAATTTGTGAGCTATAGTTTTATATTTCCTTAGTTCTGTGGCTTGAATACCTTTGAAGTAATATTTGCATTTGCTTTCAGATTTTCCCTTAAGGTGCACAGGTCTTGTGGACTTCAGCAGGTAGCCCACACATCTGAGCAGGCTCTGCCTTAGTAACAGCCATAACTGAGCAGGGCTTTCACACCCTCTTCCTATGAGGGCTCCAAAACATTTTAGATGGTGAGTGGCAGGATAAACACCAGCACATCTACTACTCCTTTATCTTCTATTAGCTAAAGACTGAAGGAAAATAAACAAACTTTTAATGTTTTACGATCTATAACAGCTTTAGGAATATTACTCACTGCATTTTAATCTATAGTGCCTTTCTCTATTTGTATTTTTGACTAGACAAAGGGTTTTTAACTAACATAGGTACAATGGAAACATATTAGCAACCTTTTTAGTTATTGATGCATATGTTGATCTGAATAAAAAAACCCCTTGAAAACCCATGTGCTAAGTTTAATACATAATACGTTTCTTCTTTTCATTTCAAACAGTGTGTTTCCTCATATACAGAGCTGAAATAACATTTCCTTTTGAGGTCAAGATGGAGTTCATGGCTCAATCTTCTCTTTGCTTCTTTCTTTCAAAAGACCACCACGTTTCAGAACCCAACACGCAGTTATGCAATACTAAGGAGAAAACGGGTCCTTCAGGGAATCCTATTAGATGCACCCAGTGCTGTTTGCACTGTGTTTACAATAGGGAACATTTTATCTTTGGACTAGACCTGAAGAGTAGGAAATGTACTATGCAAAAATCTATAGGAAGAAAATTAGAAAAAAGTGCAAGTCACACAAACCAGCATCCAAAGTCTTAAAAGAGCTAAATCTTCCAAAAAGAATAATTTGCTTAGTGAGTAATACGAACAATTTGGCATGCAGTATAATTTCATTTTCCTCTTAAGGTTGTTTTATGTTTAGAGTATATGAGATTTTTATACTCCCTCATGTAACAATTTAAAGACACTCAACTAAGTTATTATTCCACAATATCTGAGACAAGATATTAACCTCCTGTTTCAAATATGGGAAACAGCAACAGTTCACATATCTCACTGCCTCTAAAGACACAGGCTTGTTCAGGCACTGATCTGCCCCCCATGTAGAGCTTCCCAATAAGCCAGTCATGATAGGCTAAGCAGAGCAAAACTAGATGTCCTTCCTAGACGATAAACTGCTCCCCCTCACAGAAAGCACAGATGGACACCAGAAGTCATGCAAGCCAAAGACCCGGCGGGATCAGTGATGGAAGATCCCTCTGACTGTATCTTCCAAGGGATGGCACGCCTTGGGGAGATGTTGCTAACATGAATTTTAAGAGAACTCCCACAGTGCTGCTTCTCTTTTATTCCAGCCCACAGGGTGATGAAACCCTGAGATACAGCAATTGCTTTTTTGTAGCAGTGGTACATCAGGAGACAGTAACTCAAAAGCCAAAATGAAGAGCCAAAACTCATGTGGAACAATGAGTGCTTGATTTGGAAGTCTAATTTTTGCACATCATACAAACAAGTACACTCCACTGTAGTGATCAACCAAGATAGATTTTCACTTTCCTCTATTTCCTAGCCATGAAGTGCTGCAAAACACTAGATAAGGATTACTACTTTTATCCAGCACACCAGGAGGCTACTCGCAATTTATTTGAGAGGACTTTAGAGAGAAACAAAAAAGGCAATGTTGATTAACATAACTCAGTATTTTCTTTTCAAATATAATATAATTCAAAAGTTGAAATGGTTGGGATCAGAGTTAGACACTTATGTGCTCAGAAGGTACAGAATTAACATGAGCAATACAAGGGTTTTTTTAAGGCTGTTTCCAGCTAAAGTTTGTTATCTATGGACTTAAGAAAAAACCAAACAAAAATAACAAAAAACCCACCAACCATAAACCAAACAAATGACCCAAAACTAAGAGATTAGCTAGTTAGATTGCTTAAGCGGTTTCCTGGCATTCTGCAGAACACACGAGTTGGCAGGTTCAAAATAAAAATGTATGTCCACAAAGTAATAAAATTACACAACCAAACAAATTTCTTGAGGAACTCCTGCAACTTATCAGCTAACAGTAGTTCACCACTGAAGATTTAAACCTGAAACTCTTTAACTTAATAAGCATGTGATCTCCATTGCTTTGCATGCTGCGTGTAACGTTGTAAGACCACTTTATAGTGGAGCCACTGAGGTCTACTAGAGCTTCTGCCCATATATTATTAAGCAGTAATTTCCACTTTTTTTCCTCATCCCCCCCCCCAGTAAAAAGCAAACGCACCCTTGCCAAGCAACATTTAAATTTCATGGCTTGCATTCGGGAATTCTTTATCTCTAAGCACTGAAAAGACCTCAGTGTTTTAGAATGGTGTTACTTGAAGACAGACCTTGTTAATTCACTAACATGACTCTGAAAAACATTGTGAGTTAACACATAAGCAAAACAAAGCAGAGGCAGAGGGCAGAAAACGGCTCTGAAATACAGCTCTGCACTGCAGTTACCAAGGGCTAAAACTAAGATACAGTTGCTAAAGGAATCGGCACTGCAATACTTTATGGGCAGTAGGAACATTTAATTACAATAACTCATACAACAATAATTAACATTTTCCACTATCTTAAGCAAACTCAAGCAAGCTGCAATTATTGTGCAGACACATTTCTGACATAGCAAAGTGGAAGCTAGTGATGTAAAATGGTGCAACAACTTCTTAAATGGCTGACATCTGCGAACTGCTAAGGTCAGGCACCATATACTAGGAAGAGGGGTACAGTGGCTGTGTCATGCCAGGCCATTTATGTAGTCGTAGACATGCCGAAACTCATAGGAGCCTTGCATCTATCAGGCTCCTGCGAATCCCCTAAAGATGGAATGAAAATTAAACACACTTCACAATTACTCAATGAGACAGGAGCTAATGACATGTCAGGATGAGCATTGAAGTGGAGCATTTAACGTTTCACACGTGGATTGAAAACAAATATGAGAGTGTCTCTAGCGCATGTGGGTCAGGTGCTTCGTGGCGCTGCGCTATACCCTCCCAGAGCAGCCACTCAGATATGAGGCCTACAGGCTCTGCTTCGAGAGTGTTATTTATATTGCTGTTTCACCACTCTATTTACAAGTCAGTGGGAGTTCTAGATACTCAAAAAAGCCTAACAGAAAATATTTAAGCACCTAAATTTCAGTATATATATATACACGTTTAAATTCACATTTATGTTCCAAACTTCTGACAGCTACTAAAATTTGAGCCAGACTGTACCATGATATGTGTTGTGGATTTCTGTATCCCAAGAGGTTCTTTCTGCTATGTTTTTCTCTCTTAATCCTGTGAGCTTATCCCCCTTCCCACCCCCCCCTTTTTTTAAAAATATAAACTAATTTTACTTCAGGTAATAAAATTAAAGATATTTTTAAAATCACATCAAAATATTAGATGACTTGGTGTAGCAGCAACAAAGTATTCCACCTTAATTTTTTTCCCTATTTCATTTCAGAATTATAAAATTTTAAAGGGTTAATGTAGGCCCAAAATATTTATAAGTTTTTAGATATCTTCATTACCTCTCAAAACACCTTGACCATCTGTAGCATCCCTGCTTGTCAGATTTCAAAATCCAAGATAGCAGCTGTATATGAGAGCTCTTTAGCCTTCCAAAATAGACGTACAAAGGAAGTCACAGAAGTAATGCCTTGAATAAAGGCAAAGAGGCTTGATATTGTCATACCCACTGAACAACTTCATTTACAACCACTGACTAAATCCATTATAGATGTTGACAGCTTTAGATCTATGTATTACGTTTTGGTGAATAAATGCCACTACGTATTTAGCCTTTAGAGAGCAAAGCTCTTATTTTGTGTATAAATCTGCGTTTAATGAGCCTTGAAAGAGATGATTGCTAAATAACAGCCTGCTGCATTCAAGCTCAACTGCCTCCAATTATATTGTTTATAATTATATAATTGTACAATATAATGTGTGTCCAACAATCCCTGTGTTTTATTACTGCACAGCACTATGACACCGGAGTAAATCACCTTTTCACTTTCACAGTCAGCCTCTTTCATTTTGCTTACTCAGCCAACACAAATGCACACAGAACTGCACTTTTGACTGCTGAATGCATCAAACCAGCTTACCAGCCTCAGCAGAAATAAGAAAGTAATGGAAACGGTCAACCTTTGAAGAAGAAAGAAAGAAAGAAAAGGTGCTGTGTGTAAAAGGAAGTGAGGAGAGAGGGGAAAGGAAAAAGAATTAGTTCAAAATCACACAGGGTGTTTGTGAATCCTGTTTCTTAGGTGTTTCTTGTTGGCAGATGCTTGAATATATTGCCTACCCAAAATTCCCATGACAACAAGTGCAAAGCAGCTAGCATTAGCAGGTAACGTTCTTTGCATTGTTCTTATTCCTATATGGATACTACAGGATTTGCTGTAGTGGCACTAAAATTAGCAAGAACCTTATTGGCAAACAAGCGCTTACACTGTTAAACACCTACACAAACCTCTCTTCTTCCCCACCCTCCAAAGAGCAACAATTCTTCTCTCTCTGTTCCATCACATGAAATCTAATCTGACTTATTCAGCAATTTAATATAATGCCACAGAGATTTAAGCCCAAAAATCACCCATAAAACTCCTTTTCTGATTTAATAGGGACAGACTTGTTGGGCACACCTTCCAAAGTAATAAAATTCTTGTTTTCAAATGCAACAAAGCCCTCTGCCTCACTCCTCCCTTCTTTTCAAGCACACCATCAAGACAGGATTTCCGTCTCGTCTCTTTAGTTCACAGGTCCTCGCACCCACAAAGCACGTCCTTTTAATCACTGAACTTCTGGTACCACAACCCCCGTCAGAAGTGTTCCCACTGATCTGCCCATCAGTGGAGGGCATCACACAACTGCCTATACCCAACCCCATGTACTTTTTGCTCTTGGCTGCCCGTAAAGCATTGACTTTTAAAGCCCAGAGCTTAGCCTTACTCTGAATCAATATACTACACCTTGATGATCTGAAATGATGACACTTTTAAGGTTTTCAGTGTGGCTAGTGGTTGAGGTTTAAGAGGGTGCTGTAGGTGTAGAGCTTCACATCATCTGAACTGCCCCAGCCCATCCTCCTGCAGCATTTGCATGCTTTTAAAACTCTTGCATTCAGAGACGTGTAGAGCAGGGTATCTCTCCCTGTGCTTGATGACTCAAATAGTCATCTTCTGAAATCTACTATATCTAAGCTATAGTTACTTTAACAACTTGGACAATTTCCCAAATTGGGAGAAGTTGGTTTAAAACTATGATTAATTTAAACAATGTTACCAATAAAATTACTGCAAACACCTTTTCGGGTCAGTTAACCTCACTATGCCACATCAATTCCTAAGCAGTACCTTAACCAGAGCCAGTTTCTGTAGAAAAAAAAGGCACCTGAGCTTATTATATGTAGAAATGTTTTGGAAGTGAAGACAAAATTAAAAATTAGTATATAATTTTAAAATAACTTTGTAATTATAATAATAGCTGTATCACTTTCTTTGATCCTGGGGGAATATTTCATCATTATTTATCAAACAACCTAGTTTTATACACCATCTTTTACAAAAATCCTTCAATCTATGACCTTAATACAAACATTTGTATGGTGTTAAAATTAAAAACGTATCAGGTAGCAAAAAAAAATTTACATTTCCTATAGCCAAACTCGTTAAATAAAATTCATGCAGTACCCAATTAAATGAAACAGTGGGCCAACTGAAAAAGGTGCAGCAATGAGGCAGCCCACACAGACTGTCACACAGCCATGAATCCTCTTGGTCACCTCCAAGAAGTCTGGGGCCAACAGTGGGGCCACAGGGAAAAACAGCACGCAGTCACAGCACAGCCCACATGACCATTTTCATTCCCAGCACAGAGATCTCCTGCTGCTTCCAGATCCCTGGACCTACCCAGAGGTACTGACCCAATTTCTATATGCTGTACTTCCCTAGCTAAAATAGCTGGCAGAGTTTCTCAAGGCACCGTCCCCAGGTGCTCAGTCTCTCCCAAAGTGAGCATCTGTGCGCCTCACCTTGAACACTGATGTTCATTACAGCAACAGGAACAATACTGCCAATAGAGCAGATGCTTTCTGATAAACAACAAGAGCATATATCCCTCAAGTTGTTAAAGTTGGTAAATCAGATGCTTCTAAAATTTAGGTCCTTTCATTTCCCTTATTGCCAAGTCTCTGCCACTGGCATTCCCATGTTTACAATCATAGAATCCCCTGAGGTGGAAGGCACCCACAGAGATCCAGTCCAGCTCCTGGCTCCACACAGAACCAGCCAAGTCAGAGAACAGGACTGAGTGCACCATCCAGATGCTTCTTGAACTCAACCAAGCTCAGTGCTGTGACCGCTTCCCTGGGGAGCCTGTTCTAGTGCCCGACCACCCTCTCAGTAAAGAACCTCTTCCTAACATCCAACTTAAACCTCCCCTGTCTCAAGTTCAAGCCATTCCCTCTAGTACTATCACTGGTCGCCAAAGAGAAGAGATTGACACCTGCCCCTTCACCCCCCCTCATCAGAAAACCATAGATCATGATGAGGTCTCCCCTCAGCCTCCTCTTCTCCAGGCTGTACAAACCAAGGGACTCCAGCCTCTCCTCATAAGACTTCCCCTCCAGACCCTTCCCCATCCTCATTGCCCTCCTCTGGACACTGTTCAATATTTGTGTGTCCCTCTTGCATTGTGGCACCCAAAACTGCACACAGGACTCTCAAGGTGAGGCCGTACCAGCGCAGTGTAGAGTGAGACATGCATCTCTCTTGACCTGCTGGCAACATCATACTTGATACAAGATTTTCCTCAAAAAGTAAGAGCTACACATTTTGGCTTTTTCAAACAAATGCAAACGTTTCAAGTGTTCTCCTTTCCATTTTGCTCCAAGGGAAGTAGGTGTGAGCACTGCAAGATCCACAACAAAGAAATGACCATTCTGAGTGCAGGTACCTTGGGCACACTACCTGGCAGCGATTCCATAAAGATCCCACTGTTCATAAGCAGCTGCCTGATACATGAAATGATGATGTCCCCTGTGTTTCAGCATTTTAAACAAACGGGTAGCTGAGCTGCTCTTACCAGGTTTGATTGCAAGCACAAAATTAGGTACCAGCAGCAGAGAGGAAGCACTTTTTGAGTGGCAGCAGAAAAGCAGGGCAGGGGCATGTTTAAAACTAGCAAGAAAGGAAGAACAGATAAACATTTGTTACCAGCCAAGGAAAAAAATATTAAAAAAAAATTGTATCCTAAATTTTGGGTCAATTTTCTTTCATACATGTACCACATTACCTTTGAAAGGCTTTTCACTAGCACTATTTGTACTTGGTTCTACTTCACGCTTGTCTAAAGTCAGAACTGGTGTGATGTTTCAGGTTTTGCTCATGTGCTTTAAAGGGGTGTTTGCCTGATTTCTATCCTGGGATGACTTCTCCAGAAATCACTGAGTTTGTGTGGCTTTTCACTTGCAGAATATCCACATAATATAAGAAAATTATGTCTGCTATAAAGGAACTGCTACAGAAGATTTTTTTTTTAATCCCTCTCAAGAAGTGGTATCACTAACAGAATTAGCCATGGCTTATAGAAAAAAAATGTTTAAAGTGCTTGTAAGCAAGAATAATTAAACAATAGTGTACCTGTTTCAATCCAAATGGAAAAATACGTAGGTGGTAGAAACAATAGATACACGGCTGTCAAGTTTAAAATGAAAGAGTGAATCTTCTTATCACAGCCACTGATAAAGGCCACTTTCCACCAGAAGTATAAATTGACAGCAGATATGAAAGCACCAGAGAAAGAATATGCATTACATATCAGAACTTTTGCTAAGAAAGAAATCCTGCTACGCTTCAGATGCTAGACATACTAAACAGGTCAAACTGATCTTGGCTTACTACACATACAGATATTAACTATTATTTCCACAGGCAGTGCTACCAGGTGCAGGAATTTTCTGGTTGGGTTTTCCAGTTGCCTCAGAAAGAAAACTTTTTTGATTTTTCAGAAGTCCAGAAAAATGTATGTGCTTGGGATACCAAAGTGTATGCACTTAATTTAAGCCCTGTATTTGCAATAGCTTAATGGAGCATGAGCAATAAAATCTTTGCAAAAGTTAATACCTTTTCCTAAAATATGGGGGGGAAAAAAATATACATCTGGAAGACTTCAGTTACATGTGGTTGTACACCCAGCCACAGTAGACACAGAACTGTTACTTAGAATTCCAGATCAATCCTTGAAAAAAGCACCCAAATATCACCACATTACATATATTACCTTCCTTCACAAAACTGAAGTATTTTAAGAGGGTAAAAATATTGATGCTCCAACACCTTTATCACAAAATCTCTCTCTAAAAAAAGTGTGCCAGTGCACAGGAACTTGAAGTTTTCACTTCTTTCCCTGAACAATCTTGCACCAAAACTCTGCACAATAAGTTTTGGGGGTTTTGATGGGATTTTTTTGTTTGCTTGATTTTATACAAAAAGGATTTCACATTTCTCCACCACTTCCCTCAGACTACCCAGCAGTCTAAAATTGAAGGAAAAACACATTCTGTTTTCTTCCCCTTTTATTTAATGGATATTCAATGATTGAAATAGTGGTGAATGTAGAACTCTACATTTACAAGTCCATCAAGCAGGTGAGCCCTGATGTGATTCTGTCAGGAGCCTGGAGAAACCACTATGTATTTGAATTTACAACATCACGTGAAATAAAAATAAATAAAAATCAATGACATCCATTTTAACAGAGCATGCTAAAGCATTTCCTGAAAGAAATTGAATCAAGAAAAAAGCAAAGGCAGAAGGGAGGAGTCACTCCTCCAATATTAGATTTTGTTCTGTGCTGGGGTTCATGTCCTTACTGATAGCTGGCAGGTAATATGTTATTGGAAGCAACCAATACACATTCCTTCACTAAATTCTACAAGTCAGCATCAGAAATTTAAGTCAGCCTTTAGGAATTTCTGGAAAGTAACATGCAATTAAGGCAAATGCCATTCTTTTTGGTTTTTTATTCTTTTAGAATAAAAGACATGTTCATGTCTGCAGAATAAACACATATGTAAAGATTACATTTGCACCTGCTGAAAATGCCCTTGGATCCTTGCTTTCTTGCCACAACCCTTTCTTTTCTTGAAACGTGATTTCATCACTGAAAGAAAAAATGCTATTAGCATAATTTTAGAGGCTGTAGGGTAGCTGTCAGTCATCCATGTCAACATGGATACTGTAAGACACAAAAATACATATTTCAGCCATTTGTCATACATTTTGACTGTGCGTGTCATGCATAAATGAGTTTAAACACTATAGAACGTGAAAATGAACAGTATAATGTATCTTTCATTCTACATGTGAAATACATGGTTGATTCCAAAGCCTGAATTCCTGGACATGGTACTGACTGCTTCTGCCACCTAAAGAGCAGCGGGCTTTCCACAAGGGGTTTGTCTGCACGATGCCTCTGAGCTTGCCAGCGTTACTGTTCCAGGATCTCTATTTTCCACACTGACATTCAGCCTGCCCCCAAAAGGGTCTTCAGCAGAAGTGCCTGCTGCTTCTGGGAATTGAGCCCCATCACTAGATGCTTCTCTCCGCCCTCATATTAATTATTCACCTCCTACAGAAGTTTGCCAGCTTACCATGAGAACAGCTCCCTACAGGTAACTCCCTACCTTACAGAAAGAAGAAAGAGCAACCTACTTCCCTTCTGTGAATTCACGTGGCCTCTTTAAACTCCACATACATCCCCCTTGGGAAATTCCTCCTGAAACGTTTTCAGGACTCTAGAGTGTTGTTCTCCTTTCTGAAAAATGCCGATATTATTCCTGTGTCTCCTTTCAAAGATTTTGTCACAGTTAAGACAGCCAGAGTTTCCCTTATGGGCCTATCAATACTCCTCTGGGCTGTCAACCAGGGATATTTCCAGCACTAAAAGCATAACATGATCTAACAAAGAAAAAAAAGGAAAATAATAAAAAATTAGAAGACTGACATTTGCCTTAACTGCATATGTTACTTTCCAGAAATTCTTAAACTCTCATAATTATTCTTTACCACTTTGTTAAAGCCATTTATCTGATGCTTTTTTTTCCCTATATTAATTGTTCCCTGCTTAAAGTCTTATGGGTTCTGGTTGGCCTTCTTAGCAGGACTCCCTTGTATGAAACAGGACTCTTTTTCCTTCTTTTTGGTACTGTGCTACATCTGAACTAACATCTACTAAGTGATCCAGTATGGTTTTATACAGGACCCAACAATTTGTCCCACTAATGAAAAAAAATCAAGAACTAGCAAAGCTAGGAAGCATGGTGCCTTTGTACTGAAGTAGGTCTTGAGGAAGAAGGATGGGGCCAATCACACCACTGAGACGACCACAGGCTGCTGAGGACCACTGCTATCTCCATACAGAGCCACCTCATTATGCCTATACTGAGGTCTGAAAACAAGTACATCACACACACCTGCCATGGATGCACATGGAGCCAACTTGGCCCCCAGGCAGATTAATTTCCTCAGGATTCATACTGCAAGACAGGGACTATATACCGCTTCCACCCCAAAGCTGGCTCTGGAAGTAGTCTGTCGACATCCAGACATATTTGAAGGTACTCTGTCAGATGGGAGCTGATTTGGCACAGAGCTGTGTAACAGTGCCAGTGGGCAGCACCACCTCCTACACTGCACCAAAGCATCACCACCTCAAGGGAGTGCAATCCTGTGCCATTAGCAGGTTAGCAAGGACAAGGATGTGCCCTTATCCACAGGCTCAGGGCTGGGAAGACAAAGATCACTGGAACTGAAACTGGCTTTTCCCATTCATAGGCTTTAGCTGCACCCACGCTGCTGCTTAGCATCCCGGTCCCATCTTTTCAGAAGGAAAGTGGGAAGAAGAGGAAAGGAACCTTCTTACTCAGCATCTGACATATACTCATAGATATTTTCTTTATGAACATTCAGTGAAAGAAAATACGAAGTGCAATGGTCTGATGAGGTCATAGACTCCATTAGCTTATTACAAGAACAGGACAAGATTTCTGTGCCCTGAGGGGAACTACTGCACAGGAAATAGTGATCCAGGGTAATGTAGCACAGTTATGGCATGCTTAAAAATTTGAAATACAAGTGTGTATTTAGATTTTTTTAATGGCTTGGTTTAAGGGGATTCTGAATCCCCTACAACCATGCTGTTTCGTTATACTTCATATAACAGCCTAATTAATTCTATCTTGAGACATAAATCTGTCACATTTTGATTAACACACAAATTCTAAAACAAACGAAGTTTCATGTATCTAACAAACATCTATATATACAGACTTTTCCTGATGAAATATTCTTGTCATTCCCACAAAGAATTTGTTTTCGAAGACAAATCCTGGAAACAATATCTATACAAAGTCAGATGTTTCTTACTGTCCTGGTGACAAGAAATGCATTCTAAGAAGTACGAAACAAAGACAAAAAGAAATCCTACACTATTAATATAAACCCTTGTATCTTGGACTGAAAATGAAGGCACTGCAACATATATGCTGCACTAACAGCCACATAAGTATAATTCAAAAAGAACAGGTCCTTAATTATTAAAGAGATGCTAAGTATTTTTCACAAGTGAATGTAGTCTAAACAAATTTATTGGATCAATATTGAAACTGTTAAGTTTGTGTCTCTATCCACAAAGCAAACTAGTCCCCCCACATCCCATCATCAAACATTACAGTTTTGATCTTTGTTTAATCTGAGATTAGCCCACAAGACAACAAGAGCTGAGAAACCAAGGGCAACAAATTCTGCCATAAGCAAAGACATTTCTTGGTTACTTTGGGGAACTGAAGGTATGGGAAAATAGGGCTTTATCAATGAACAAGCATTCCAAACAGCTTCATAGAAGTTCTTTATCTGGTTGAGACAAAAATATTAGACAATAATTAAGCAAACCCAAAAGGTGAAAGGATAGTCCTGAAGCCTTAGGTTAAATGGGAAAATTTTCCCTTTCCCAGGAACTCCGGAAGATGACCTAAGCTGCCCCCCACAGATGTTGCTGCAAGCACTGGCACATGGAGAAGGCCACAGCACTCAGCAACGTGATTGCTGTTTGCTCCAAGCCATAAAGGATGGTTCCAGAGAGATTGCTAGAATTTACAGGGTGTCCAGAGCTGGACAGTTTACCCTAGGGGCCCGTTCTGCCTCCAAAGCATCATCACAGCAGGAAAACACAAAAATGGCTTACAGCATTCTTACTTTTCATTTAATTTTGCTCCCAAAGCTGCACTGTACTTCTGAAAAGGCAAGAGAGACAGAAAACTATCAAGCTGCTTCAGCACAGAGTTTTCCTTGAAAGAAAGTCTACATCAAACGGTGAAGATCAATGACCTCTAGAGTGTTAGTAACAGGTAATAAAGGTCTTTCTACCTTACATTTCAAGGCAAAAAAACAATGCAAATCTTTTAAAAGGTTCTCTAATATGTTAAAGATGTCACCTCTTTCTTCAGTGAAAAAACTTGAAATACAATCCAAGGCTGTTTCTCTCCTCAGTTTACAAAACCAAATTCTTCATATCCAGGGGGCTTTTATTCGCTTTTTTCCCTAATCTGATTTATGAGGTCATTAGTAACAATGATTACTGTTAGCACCTGCGGTACCATGAAAATATTGTTAACTTTATTTGCAGTGAGCTCGGTCCCTTTCTCTGCCCTATGTATCCTCTAGCTTATTTTTTCATTGGTTTGTATCACAGAACAGTAGACAAATCAGGAAGCTTTTCAAGCATAAGGACTGTAACTCTATAAACTGTTTCTCTGAGTAGCACACAGATGTACTAGCAAGTTATGCAGGGAACGAAGTAACTCCTAGAACAGAAAGTTTCACACATAATTTTCAGGCATCACAACCATGTTTGAGAAAGTCTGGTGAAATTTTGATTCCTCTTCCTTTTGAAAAGTGTAGGTCAAAACCTAGCTATAACTGTCTCAGTGACAAAAAACACTATTCTTTTCAATGCAGTTTTAAACAGCTACAAGATGGGGATTAGGAAAGCTTTTCCAAGCTAAGAGTGTTTGACTTAGCAGTTACAAAAAAATAAAAGTGTGAACTTCACATGTTTATGGTTTTTTTTGTAAATAAATCACACATTAGTTACTAGTAAGGTCATAAACCACCATTGCTGAAGAGCAATGAGGCCACTACAGTAATACCCAAGTTTGGAATGCTAAACCATTTGACTGCTTTCTGACTGTAGCCTGGGGGGGATTTCAAGAGTTTAACCTTGCAGTAGTACACTCTGGGTTACTG